>PVIJ01009169.1:0-52434 GCA_004024925.1 Scalopus aquaticus | reverse complement strand
AGGAGGAAGGAGTCGGAGGGCGGGAAGGGAAAGGGCACAAAATGGAATAGAAAAGAACACAAGGGACCATGGAGATGGATCACGGGTGAATTGGTGGTGGGCTACCCAAGGGGAATGCAAAATGTAAAAGACATAAATAACAATAAAAATATATATTATAAAAAAAAAAGTTTGAAGCATTTTTAAATAAAAAATTGTTTTAAAACATAGTAAAACTAATTCTGCCTGATTTGTACCTTCAAATAGTTACATTACTTGCTTACTGAATAACTATACATTGCATGTTAGAAATGTCATTCTAACATTTTGAACTTGAGTAAAGATATCATATGAGACATTGATTTAATAACAGCATTTTCTACTTACTTTATATACCAGATGATTTCAAAATCAAGAAGTGCTTTCTGAAGTCACTTTCCTGGGGTTAAAGAGTGAAGAGAGAGCAGTATCTCATGATAGAGAGGGGATGAAGAAGAAAAAGTGAAACAGGGCGGGTGGAACATAGGGCAGAGAGAAGAGTATGGCCAAGGAATTAGGAGAAGACAGGAACCAACAGTAGAGAATACATTGATAAATAATTTTTTTAAAGATTTATTTATTTATGCATACAAGCTGGGGTGTAGGTCAGAAGTGTGGGGTGGTGAGAGGATTCACCAGAGTCAGAGTGGGGAGCATAACAGGCAGATCGACTGAAGTACACTGCTGAGGGGAGCAGCAGGCAAGGCAGGAGAGGTGTACTGCACCATGTGGGAATCTCCCTTGTCAGTTATCGAACTCATGCTGCAGTGGCTCTGGATAGCTTCACGGTGCTGAGACTTAACCCGTTGCGCCACCAGGGAGGCCCTGATAAATAACTGAAATGGGGAATCTATATGTAATTGTAGGAACTACTTTAAAAGGAAGACACAGGTTCCAAATGTGATTTAACTTAGTCCATAAAACTCTATGGTTGTTAATGTCTCCTTCAATGCCCCTATTTCAAATTGAGAGAAACTGAGTCCCAGCTAAGTATGTTGCCTGATGGTTAAATGGAAAACTCACACCCCTTGAGGTCACAGGCATGTATGTGTCCCCCACTTCACTGCATTCTCTGACATCTCCCTGGAAGGGTGTGGGGTGGAGTGGGGTATGAGAAGGAAGCACTGGCAGGGAAAATTAAAAAAAAATGGGGCGGCAGAGTGACATAGAGACTATGACTGACCTTTTATGTCTGGTGCTCCTCTTGTGCTTTTAAACCTTTTTTTTTTTAAGGGTCATGGAGAAAACTTCTTCTGTTTTAGGTATTTTAAGAGACAAATGCTCTGGGGAATTAAAAATGGGGAATTGGGTATGAAAAATGTTGAGAACTGTTATGATAATCCACTTGGAGACTATTTTTATTTCTCCTTTCCAACAGAACATTCTCTGCAACATTCCTTAAAATCCAGTAAAGATTCAGAGCTGTCTATCTAATTAGGCCCTAACGTACGAATACAACCTGCAAAGGAGGAGCCAATCTATACATTATGATTACTGGGGGGAGGGGTGTGCGTGTGTGTCAGTGTAAGTGAATGTCATCAAATTTAAACAGGGAACCGTGGTTTTAGATTTGATTTTTCTAGTTAGGAGGTGGTTATGTGTTTTAAGACAGAATGTGAATTCAAACAAGTCAAGGAAAACCAAATTGGTGGTGTGTTTTGAGTCTGAAGTTCCTTAGTTGTATTAAATTGTAAAAGCTCATCATTACCTAATCAAATATATGTGCCAACTGAATCTTTGGTCTACCAGAAGTCCAATGCGAAGAAAGGTGTCAGAACATTTTAGTGTTTCTTTCCATGCCTTTGAATTTGCCAAGCAAACTCCACTAACAACTCCAGCAACTTTAAGTTCTGTGGGTAACAGACCAGGGCATGAAGTGGCTGAAAGGATGCATGAATGCTTCTTTGTTTCTGCAACGCTGTGCTCCAGCGAGGGCACTGCCCTGCCCAGCACTTGCCATTTAAGCCTCCCTTTGCTGAGATTTATAACTAGGCTGGACACTTTATTAGTCATACAACTTTGTATCAAGGACTTTTTTTTTAGAAATTCTGAAAACACACACCAAGTAAAACAAACCCAACATTTTATGTAGGGCCTGATTTTCTCCTTTCATACATTGTGATTTCACTTTTTTATATTTTAAGAAGTTGGGAAAGGAATGCAATTAGGAAAGTGGGTATTTCAATAAGACTTTGGATCAAAAACCAATCATACTCTTGGCTAGCATTTGTTACTGCTTCAGTTTTATTTCCATTTGGAATCTTACACGAACTAAAACATTCACTTGGAAAAGGCATGGCAATTTGTTTTCTCTTAGAGAATTTTCTCTAAGAAAAAATCTGGGGGACTCCCTGGTGGTGCAGCGGTTAAGCGCTGCACTGTGGAGGTGTCAGCAGCGGCGATGCGAGTTCGATGCCCAGCTGGGGAGATTCCCACATGGTGCGGCAGACCTCTCCTGCCTCGCCCCTGCTCCCCTCAGCAGTGTATTTCGGTCAATCTGCCTGTTCTGCTCCCCACTCTGTCTCTGGTGAACCCCCTCACTGCCCTACACCTCTGGCCTGTACCCCAGCTTGTATGCATAAATAAAAAAAAAAATCTTAAAAAAAAAAGAAAAAATCTGGGATCTTACTGAATGAGTTAAAAACAACACCTTGTAGTAAAAACCATGTAATGTTGTTTAAAAAAGTAAGTAATGGATATTCCAAATATATCTTACATTAATGAATATATTATAGATACATAAATATGATTTTTAAAGTTCAACGAAACATTTTTTTTAAGTTCTATGAAGATGTGAGTATAAGTATCACAGAACTCACTGATTGAACAGGGCTTCTGAGGTCACTCGGCCCTCCTTCTGTCCGGATGGACTGTCCTCTTCATTGTCATCTTCAGCATTTTCTTTAGCCTCCGCGGAATGTCTAAACCAACACAATATAGTTTTTTGAATTACAGTTAGTATGCCAGCATTTTATCAACTGGAATAATGTTGAGTGAAAATGATTTTCCTAAACTGAATGCCACTTCGACTCTACATTAGGAGATTTAAAATTAAGGCAGAAACATTTGTTGGAATTATTTGGGGCTGGGTGTAGCCTGGTATGCAATTTATAGACTGAGCATTAGCTCAAACTTTGAGTCCCTACCATAACATGCAATATTTTGAGGTTTTATTGCTTTATCACATATAATTATTCCATAAAATGATATGGTATCCAGCAGCTTGAAGTGTCTGATGGAAAATAGTTTATTGAAGAAAAGAAGTACGTCAACACACAAAACATATTATAGTTGATGAATGCTAGAGAATATTTCCCAAGAGATCCATTTTTTAAAAGTAAAAGACATTATAAAAGCTTTATTTATTCAAAATAAAAAAAAATGTTTCTTTCAATTATTTACGCCTCTTAGCTCCTTAATTTTCTCTCAGAATCTAAGATTCAATCATCAAAATTTAATCCCAGTTTTCCTCCTCTACAGGCACAAAGAAAATAATGGATATCAATGAAAATATCTTTCTTACTTTAAACTTAATGATTACCATCTTTCCAATTTTATCTCCAACAGGAAAAGTTAAGCTAGATTTCTATTTGTTAAGCCATGTATATTGAAGAGGTTTTTCTATTAAAAACAGCTTTATTAGGCTAAATGATAGGACTAAATAAGCCATTTGAAAATCTAAGTTTTATACAAACCACAAATACATCCTCTGTCTCCTACAGGTGTTCTCCCCCCTGGGTCATTTGTTCCAGGTAAATCTGGCTGCCATGTTGTGAGGACACTCAAGCAGCCTATGGAGAGACCACAGTAAGGAACTGAGGCCAAGAGGGTTCTACATAGAATGGGCACTTTGAAAGCATTTTCACCACATCAAATGTAATTTTTTTTGAAAAATAACACAAAATAGATTTTACTTAACTTAAAATAGCTATAATAATAATAATATAAAAATAATAACTATAAAATTTAAAATCCTGTAGTGGCCACTCACAATGGGCACAAAATGAATGAACAGGCTGTTGGCAGATTAGGAGGGGGGTCTGTCACATATCTGCACCATGGAGGTGAACATTGTTTACTGAGAAAAATGTGTAATCACTAAATCTGCTTTCTTATTATCAAAACTGCAGAGTGATTTATACAACCCTTCCCATTGCTACTTGACTGGGAAGGGAAAAGGAGAGGGAGAGAGAGAATGGGAACAGGAAGAAGGATATGGATAGGAAGTTAGAGAGGTGAAGTTAAAGGAGAGGTTGTGCAAGGGGCTAGGGTAGAGGAATGATATAGAGAGGGGCATTTGCTATAGCATCATTGATGCAGAGTAAACCATTAACCAGGTGCCATCTCTGGGAGACTCTTCTGACCCCAACCCAGCTCAGTGTCATACCCTCTTTACTGCTTCATAACAAACCAACTCTAAATATTTTGCAAAATTTCTGAGGGTCAGGAACCCAGGAGCAGTTTGGCTGAGTCTCCCACGAGGTGTTGCCTGAGGGGAAGCTTGGCAGGGACTGCAGGATGGACTTCCAAGAGGTCTGCAAGCATGTCTTCACCAAATGAGTCTCTCGTGGGCTGTCTGAGTGTCCCTACAACATGGCGGCAGGATTTCTGCAGGATAACGATCCAAGAGAGAGCAAACAGGAAGCTGTAATGCCTTCTGTGCCCTAGTTTGCAATGACCCGGTTGTAGAAACTATGTCTTGTGCATTTTTCTTATTGTTTAGAATTGGGTCCCTCAATCCAGTCTACATGAAAAGGAAGGGGGATCAGTCTCCCTCTTTGAAAGGAAATATAAAAAAAATTATGGACATATTTTAAACCACCATATTACTTGCCTCTTCGGGCTGGTAACAGGGTCCCACTCTCTGTTGTCTTGAATGGTATAGTAGATTGCATTTACATCAACTGTCAATTCATCAGCTTTTTATCCAATTCATAATGAAAATTACTAATAGAAATAATCCACACAAAATAAAGACAATGGCCCAGAACGCACAAAGTCAAAGTTGTAGATGGACTAAAAGATAAAAATGTTTGGAAAATCACATCTTTTTACAAAAATCAGAGCTATGGAATTGTGACTCAGTAATATTGAGCTTGTAAAAAGTAATGGTCACAAAAAACTTAAAATAGCAGATTTCTGTTAGAATTTGACATTGACAAAAAAAAAAAATCTCACCAAAAAAATCAAACCTTCATTGTAAATTTACGTGGAGAACTAATCCTGATAAGAAATGTTCTCATTAAAAGCAAGGGAAAATGAAAAAACAAAAAAACAAAAAACAAATTGGGAGTAGTTAATTGAAGAGAATCTTGATTAAAGAATTAAATTAGCCTAATGGTGCTTACACTGAAAACATTATCTTCACAATCAAATTGTTGGTATAGTTGTGATTAAAATGCTTCTGTTAGTACACAGAGTAAAAATGTTCTTGATATCAAGAGTAGAGTCTCACCTCTGCAGACAAAGTATCTGTGACAATAGAGTAATCATTTGATTAATGTATGTAGTTACATATATTTTGAGTGGGGTGAGTATGGAGTGTCTTTTTGAAATTAATATCTAAAGTAGAAACTGGAAAAGATAAATTGATGGACTGGATTACTGGAAAACAAGTGTATGTAAAAATGCTATAACTAACATTAAAAGAGAAATGCTGTATTTAGATAAATAACTGCTTTTCATAGACAAAAAGTTAAAGATTTAATATATAGCATGTCTTTCATAAATCAATATGAGAAGACAAACACTCTAATAGACACAGGGAGAACTTGTCTTAGAGAAAAAGGCAAACAAAATTATGTAGAAATGTTTAACATCATTAGTTAGCAATTAGAGAAATAGCAGTTTTAAAAAACAAGGCACACTCTTACACATTGCTGGCTTGCATGAAAACTTGTACAACCTGTCTGAAGGGCAGTAGAACCTATATATTAAAAGACTTATAAAAATGACTCAACAATTCACATTTTAGAATTTATCCATATATTTGTGCTCGCTTCTGCAGCCCATATACTAAAAAGAATTTATCCATACCAAAGAACAATCAGTGAAGTAGGCAAAGAAGAATGATCAAGGATATTCCTTACAGCATATTCATAAAAACAAAAGCATAGAAATAACAAAAACACCCCATAACAGGGGCCTGGTTCAATAAATGATGAATCCAAACAATGAAATTCTATTATATGTTGAATTAATGTTTTAGATATATATTTATTGATATGAAAGGGCATTAATAATACTATTTTTAAAAAAGATTTATTTATTTTTGCATACAAGAGCTGGGGTGCAGGCCAGCGGTGTGGGGCGGTGAGAGGGTTCACCAGAGACAGAGTGGGGAACAGAACAGGCAGATTGACTGAAATACACTGCTGAGGGGAGCAGCGGGCAAGGCAGGAGAGGTCTGCTGCGCCATGTGGGAATCTCCCTGGCCAGTTATCGAACTCAAGCCACAGCCACCGACAGCTCTACAGCACTGCGCTTAACCCACTGCACCACCAGGGAGGCTCTAATAATACTATTATATGGGAGTCACAAGTTACAAATGAGGTCTACAATGTGATATCATTTTGATACAAGACAAATGGAATGTTATACAAAAACTATCTCTGGCTGGTGAAATAATGGGTGTTTATTTCTCCCATTTGCTTTTCTATATTTAATTCTAAATTAAATACATGAATGTAGGTTGCTTTTATCACGAGAAAAAAATTGTTAAGCTTTAAGTATATAAAATACATTCAATTGCAATTAGAAGAATGTTTTCTTTTTCTTTTTTTAATAAAGTATTTGATGTAGAAGTCCTTAAGTTATTTATACCGTTTTCTTTCTAATGAAAAAAAAAATACATTTAGAAAGTGCTACAACCACCTCCTCCTAACTCCATCCCACACCTCTGTTCCCATCTCTCATTCCCAACACTCTAGAAGTTAACCAGACTAGTTAAGTGGCCCATGAAAGGTAAACAATAAAATTCATTTCAACTCAAATAAAAAGTTAAATGATATATAGGCATTTGACCTGCTTGAACCAATGCACTGATATGAATATCAATGCTAACATATAAGATTGTAAAAACCCGTTTATTAGTTGCACAACCAGGTGTTCCTTAACATTTCCAACTTCCTTTACAAATAAATAAAGTTTTCCAGATTTTATTTAAGTATGGTTGTTTTAACTCTGAGAAGTGTTCACTAAGGTAACAAGAAATGTGTTTGGACATTTTTGAACACGTTAAGAAGTAGAGTTAAGCAGATTTTAAATGAATTAGCGAAAAAGTCCCAGAGTAGTTTTTCTATTTTTAAAGAAACCTCTTTTATTTTGGAATTGTGAAGGACAATTTCAGCACATTTTTAACCTATTAGTCCATTTGTTGCTTTTCTTTTCTTTCCTTTCCAATTTCAGCTTTCACTCTGAATAATCTAAAAGTAAAATACTTCTCATATGGCAAAAACAACGTTCTGCATTATCTAGGCTCCATAAAGAATATCATTTTGGATGCCACAAGTTTTTGCCTTTTCAAACTCTCAACGTCAAGCTGTAATTTTCCTCTTCTAGTTTTATCCAGAACCTTCAAATTAACAATACAAGAAACTAAACAGGAAGTTACATTTCTCTGATCTAGAAAATTAGGAGGAAGATGGGGAACAGATCAGAAAACTAAATTAGGAGAAGGAAGTCATCATATTTTGTTTCTGTTAATCAAAATCACATATTCAAAACCCTCCCAGGATCCTGACCAAAGAGATCAAACATCAGAAAGAAATGCAGTGTATTTTCCCAGCTGTCCACAGGTCATAAGGAAAGGAACAAAACAACTATTTCCTATATCCACTGATAGTTCAAAATCTGTTTAAAAAGAGATCCGCAAAAATTTAAGCATAGTTTCTAACTCATGCTTTAAAGGAAGATTTGATGTATAATTTTAGTAACTTAGAAAGAAAGAAAATTTAGCCCATACGCCTTGACTTACTCAAATATCAACATATTTGAAAATACCAACACATTTGAAATGGCAATAATAACTGTTTCCATAGCAAATATAATACACAAAAATAACAGATTTTTGCTTTGGTTTCCTGAATGCTATTTGGAGGCAGCTTTGTTTAAGAAGCTAATCAGGACTAACCCAGTTTAGCTGACTAAAGCTGTGGCCTCCACATTTTGAGATTTCACATCGTAGCCAAGTTTCCCAAATGAATGAATGAATGAATGAATGAATACATGAATGAGTAAAGTGGAGCTGAAGTTAGTGACTTCTCATTTTACCAAATGAGGATACACAAAAGCTCAACCATGACCAACAATCATAATTATTTCATAAGAGAAAGAATATTTTAAACAGAAAAAAGCAGGAAGGGAATAATCTCATAATAAAAATTCTTCAGTGGGAAAAATTAGTTTTATGAAAAAAATTACTACATTTTTTCAGGATATATGCTAGTAAAACTTAATAAACCAGTGTTTGGGAACCAATGAGAACCATATAGGACAGTATTAAAGAAATCAACTTTTAATTTCCATTTAAGCTAATTAAGATTTATTATCTGTTTCATAGCCCAAGACAGTGTGTTAAAATATAGTTTTTGCTACCCATGAATTCACTGATTATTTTATCTATTCGACATATGCTTCCTGTTGTCTGTTAGGGCACTGATGGGGATTATGAAACAAAATAAGATCATCTCTTCCCTATGGAGCACAGAAAGAATTACAATTCAAGACAAAACATCATAAGAGCGCACAAGTAATTCAGGAAAGCTAAGGATGGGGAGGGAAAGCTGCATGGAAAAGGTGGCATTTGAGTTACATATTAAAAGATTAGATTTCTGTAGCCCTCGTTGGGCCAGTGGAGAGCATTGTGAGAGGAAGTTAATAAAATGAGCCAAAACAGTATGCCTTGGAAAAGTTTAAATATGTGCGATGCCTGAGAGTAATTTGGCTTGATGTATTTGGGAGAGTACTGGGAAAACAGTAATGTAAAGATGGGCCATTTTGTAGAAGGTCTTCAAAGTCAAGGCAAATGTTTACACTGAATGGAGTAAGCAAGGGATAGCCACAAAATAGGTGGATGGGGATGGAAAGATCCCTGGCCTTGAAATCAGGAGCCACAAGTGTCAGCTCTAGTCTCCACCTGTAAAGTGAGATTTCTACCTATGTTACATGCTATTTTACAACTGGGTTAAATAAGATGCAGTATGCAAAAGACCCAGAACAATGTCAGACGTAGAGCCTGAAATCACTAAAGTTTGCTGAGTGGCTATTTGTTGAATCATCCAATGTGAGCTTACGGAAATTTATTACCTGAACCCATGGATTCAAAAAGAGAGGAATGAGTGAGAGTGAATGAGAGGAAATGAGAACTTCACGCACATGCAAAATAAAATGGAAGCGAGAGGTAGTTGGACCCCTTGGCCTGAGTGAGGAGGATGAAGGCTCACTTTAAGCAGAGAAGGGTGTCAGCCATGCAAGAGGAAAGAGTGGTGAGTCTGACCATGTGGAATCAGAGATCTGAGGACTATATCTGGGTGGAAATGCCCAGATACAGCTTTTAGGAAGTTACTCAGGAGAGGAGTCAGAAACTGAGATACCTATTATGGAATCACTGGCATAGGGAAGAGACTTGAAGCCGAAAACCATCGTTGTGACCCCAAGAGCAGGAGTGTAGAGGAAGGAGGGGACCAAGGACTGGGGCCTGAGTACCTTTCCTGGGCAGCGGAGCAAACAAAGGAGGGGGCAGGCAGCAAAGGGGGTGGGACAGGTGAGAGAGAGCAAGGTGCTGCTGGGGGGCCGTGGTCCTGACAAAAGGGAGTTTGAAGAACAAAGGGCACCCAGAAGTGCCACCCAGAAGTCAGAGGCCAGAGAAACAAGAGCCCCAGAGTCACACCACCAAGGAGCTCCCTGAGGACTTTGTGAGAACAGCTTAGCAGTGTGGTGGGAACAGAAGCCACATTGTCAGGCAAGATGAAGAGGTTGGTTTAAAAAAATTTTAGGGCCTCCCTGGTGGCGCAGCAGTTAAGTGCTGTCCTGTGGAGTTGTCACAGCTGACCTCTCCTGCCTCGCCTGGGGCTCCCCTCAGCAGTGTATTTCCGTCTATCTGCCTGTCCTGCGCCCCACTCTGTCTCTGGTGAACCCTCTCTCCGCCCCACACCTCTGGTCTGTACCCCAGCTTGTATGCAAAAATAAATAAATCTTTTTTTTTAATACAAGCTGGGGTACAGGCCAGAGACATGGGGCGGCGAGAGGGTTCACCAGAGACGGAGCGGGGAGCAGAACAGGCAGATTAGAAATACACTGCTGAGGGGAGCAGCGGGAGAGGCAGGAGAGGTCTGCCGCACCATGTGGGACTCTCCCCTGCTGGGCATCAAACTCGCTGCAGCGCAGCGCTCAACCGCTGTGCCACCAGGGAGGCCCATAAATAAATAAATCTTTTTAAAAAATTTAAACTTATATTTTGAATAAGTAAAGATGCATAGGAAGCAAAGGTACCAAAGCCCGCAAAGAAAAAAGTGGCTCTCTCACTATTCCTCCAGCTTCCAGAATGCCCACAGATATTCCATGGAAATATGTCTTTTTAGAACACCACACTGAAGTTTACTGTGCTTTCTCTCTTCGCTTGATTGTATAATTGCATGCCATCTTGGAGGTCCTCCTCTACCACACAAGGGCCCTGGATGTGGCATCATCATTATCAGCCCTCTCCTCTACCGGTGAACATTTTGGAGAGGAATTAGGCAATTTCTGATATATTTCCAATGTGATCCATCTACATAGGAATCTATCTACCAGGTTATACCAGACAGCTGCCTAGAAATCAGAATTTCAATCTTTAAATCAGGAGTTACTTTTTTATTTTCAGAAAGCTTTAGGATGGGTTTGTGCAGAAAGGCACGGAGAGGTTATAGAGCAGGAAATGGGATACTCCCATGAGGTCAGAGGACAAATAAAAAAAATGGAAGAACCCTATGTAGAAGGTAGCACCAATATAAAAGAAAATCTGTTAATACATTTGTGAGGGCTTCCAGTTAACATAGGAATTACCAGTTAAACTCTTGTCCAGTAACAAGTGTTAATTTACATGAAGAGTGTGATATATCATTTTTCTTTTTAATCAAATCTCTTTAGTCATTTGTAATGGCTTTTCAGCAAAACAGATTCAGCAAGAAGCACTGGAAAACTGATTCATCTCTAGGAACAGATGCATGTTTCAAGTGCTAGTGAAAGTAATGCCAATGGACATAAAATAATAAATATAGATTTTTTTAACTTTAGAGAGCGAGGGATGGATGTAGTTTGTTGAAAACACAGAAGTCCAAGCACTTAAATCTGTAAGGTCTAAAATTGTGGCAGGTCACCTAGTCAACCAGAAAGATGTCCTTCCTTTTATTGACAGTTTAAATATTTTATTTTGAAATAATTTTGGATTTCAGAAAAGATGCAAATATCTTTTCTATATACCCTTTACCTATCTTTCTAGAATATTAACATATCATAGAACTTGACATTATTCAGTTGGTAATCAGACTTCTTAATGGAAGCAAGCAAATGTTCACTAGTAGAAATCAGAAGGTGTTCCCCTAAATGATATGGCAGTGAAGTGACATGCGTTACCCCAAATCACATGGCAGAATGCATGGGATCCTTACTGCCAACCCAGTGTTTTATTCCTTGCAGTATCCTTCCCTGCCTCGATGGTGTTAAAATGACAAAAGCTTTGTCCATTATTGGTGCCTCAGGGAGCTTGGTTTAAGCAGGGAATTAGTAAAGGAAAAATGCTTCAGAGAGCTGGGGAAATAGGGTCTGTGCCTGGGAACTTGGGGCCACGTTTCTCTCTTTGGTTTTGACAGTGACTCACGGGAGACTCTGGGAAGTTCTGCGGTTCCATTTATACCTTTGGCATCAGTCTGCACAGGTCTTGCTGGAATTATTGTGAAGGTGGATGAGGTAATGCTTATAAAATCCTGTCAGCTATTTAGATGAAAGCCACACATGTGTCTAGAGATGACAGAGTGTCAGATATACAGCACAGAATTTTCTCTCCCATATTGCTTTATCAGATACTGCTGTACTTCAGCCAATTAAACATCTTATGGTGATCTGTCAGCTAAGCATTCTTACCACTGCCCCCCACCCCATGCCCACCCTGGTCATTCCTAATCTGGCTGATTCAAAATTTACTTATTTCTAGTTCCTCAGTGTTCAAAAAACAAAAGTTCACCAAATACCTAAGTCATCCACACATGGGTTGCCAGGTAAGGATAATAATAGGGCTTTGGTGAGTATTAAATAAATTAACACATGAAGAATGGGACCTTGCCATTGAACGTGTTTATAAGAGTCAGATATCATAGGCGCAGGAATGAAGGTGGCGATAGTATACGTATATGTGCTTTCGATTAAAAAAATAATAATAATAAGTCTTACTGTAGTGCTTAGTGGTTAGTGTTCCTTGTTTCTGGGGGAACATACTGAAGATTTCTCAGGTAAAGGAACAAGACTCCTAGCCTATGGAGGAGACGTAACAATGGAGGAGAGGTAGGCTGGTCAGACCCTAAAATCCCCTCATTTTCTCATTAAAACTTTGCTTCCTCAGTTATCTTGTTCAATACTGCATCCCCAGCACTCAGGTGCTCAACCAATATCTACTAATGAATGAATGAATGAATAAATTTATGAATCTATCCAGAGACAGAGAAATAGAGGGTGGCCAAATGAAAGGGAGTCTGGACGCAAATGGGGATTCTCCAGGAGCAAAGGAGAGAAACTTTTAAAGAAGAAAGCAGGGTTACATATATGGGAGTAAGCATAACTGTTGCCTGGAGATAAAGGGAAAAAATGGGAAAACTGTGCAGGTGGAAAGTGGCCCAAAGCATCAATGTTTTTGTTTTTAATGAAGTGAGATATCTTAAGAAGGCAATAGAGGGCATTTCTTTTTGGCAGGGGTGTTCTGCAGAGATTTCTAGTCTTTTAAAGGGCTCATTCTGAAGGTGTCACAAAGAATACCCTATTAAAGTGTCTGTCTCTCTGAAAATGAATCCTTCTTCTTTGTACTCAGGGTGTTCCTCTGTTAATAATAGCCTCCCAGGATGACCCCAGGTTTCCCAGCTCCCCGAGAGTAAAAGTACCTCTTTGTGTAGACACAGTTCCCCATTTCTAGACATACTCCTCCCCAGCCGGGGTGTAATACCATCACTACTAAGTGCATCATCACTGACTCAAGGGACAAGTCAGAACAACTGTCTTTGTTTCCTTCTCTTCCTCTTGTATTTATTTAGGTTGAAAGACTTTTCAGTAAAATTCAATAAGCATTTACCAGTACCCATTATGAGCAAAGCAAAGTGCTAGGTCACATGTAACATAAAATTGATCAGGCATGGTTTCTGGACTCAAGAAACCTTGCGCTGGCTTGCAAATCATTTTAATGATTGTTGAAATGTTTCAGTATCTCTCTTCAACCTTTCCAGATGATAGGTTTCTCCTAATTTGATTAGGTGTTCTAGAACTCAGCTGAAGGTGAACTTGAGCCCATTGGGTTTTTACAGAAGTCTCTAAGAAACCTTCCTGATCCCTCCACCCAGATGACCTCTCTGCACTTTACAGAAGTCACAGCACTTCTGTCTTTTCCACTGTGTTGCTTATGCATCTGTCAGCCTCTAATCAGGGACGGAACGGGTACAGGGGATGGCGTCCGAGGAGTGAAGTCAGAAACTCCTGCCAGTTTTTGAAGCCAGTCTCAGACCCTATCAAAAATCAATCTTGAGGGACTCCCTGGTGGCGCAACAGGTTGAGTCTCAGCACTATGAAGCTACTGGCAGCCACTGCAGCACAAGTTCCATCTCCAGCCAGGGAGCTGCCCACATGGCCCAGCAGACCCTTCCTGCCTTGCCTGCTGCTCTCCTCAGCAGTGCATTTCAGTCAATCCACTGTTCTGCTCCCCGCTCTGTTTCTGGTGAATCCTCTCATCCCCCACACCTCTGGCCTACACCCCAGCTTGTATGCATAAAAATTTTTTTTAAAAAAGAATCAATCTTGATCATTCAACTTAATCTCTATGACCCTGCATCTAGAATTATCCATGTTAATTTTATCATTCCCAAGGTAAAAGATCTTGTCCATGAGAACTTCTCTATTAATATTCATCAGATACTTGAAAAATAATGTCAACTACCCTGTGCTGTATTAGTCACACTCGCATACTTTCCTTAGCCCAGATGGTTAGCAAGACGTATCTGTATTGCCAGACCAGTTTCAGACTGTTTGTAGGGGCTAAACAGGATCAGCGGGGTCTACTTGGTGGTGGAGCGCCCTTTCAGGTAGTAGTATCCAAAGTCCCTTCCCTCCCCTGCCCCCCATGTTTTATATGTCTCAAGGGCAGGTAGTACCAGAAAGTTCCTAGAAGTTAAAACATGGGCTTTGGAATAAGACAGCCCTGGGTCAAAATCTTCGGTTTGCTAATTTACATTACTGTGTGAAGAATTTGAGAGTTAAGCTTAAAATGGTTAACTGCACTATCCATTCTTAATCCCTAAACATTAATTGAGCAACTACTATGGGGGGTTGGCATCAGACGATTACTGGAGATAGAGCTGCCATCAGTGGTCAGGACAGTAGAGGAACTGACGATTGCCAGACACGGTGGCAAATGCTGTCACAGAACAGGGCCTTCATGGAACAGCAGGTAGACACTTGTGTGACAGCCCTGACGGGAGGGTGTCTGTCAGAGGCTGTCAGGGAAGGCCTCTCGGAGGAAGAGATTACTGTGAGGAGGCATGACTGCTGAGTTAGGAGGAAGCCAGGTGAACAGAGGGAGCTCACGGAGCAAGGGAAACAGAGCCCTTCTGACATAATGAAGCCATGAAGGTTTGTAGATGCCAGATGACGGGACTGCTTTGTGACGAGTATGCTTTATGTGGAGGGTCGGGAGGCACGGGTGAATGTGACCCCTAGCTCAGAGAGGGCGTTTACGGCGACAGCATCCACTTGAGAGAAGTATCTGGATGTAATAAAATGAACACAACTATCGAGTTTCACTGATCCTTAGTCCGCCTTAAGCCCGTAACTTAAACCAACTCACCTAAAATTTCGTGCTCCACCAGCGAGAACCCTCCGCACCCGGAGTTCTAAACAGGATTATGCACAGCAAGTTCGCAGCACAGTGTGTGTCACATAACAAGCATTTCCATACAAATCCGTTCGTGCAGTCAAAACACGACAGGACAGCTAGGCCTCGCTCTCCTCCCTTCCTTCTCTTCCCTTTTCCAGCAGTGTAAGCGGCGGCTAGCAAACGCCGGGGCCGCGAGGACGCGCGCTCCAGCGAGCCCCCTAGGTGAGGATGAGCAGCCGCCGCGCCGGCTAGGGGGCGCGGGCGCAGGGCAGGCCGGGCATGCTCAGTGGGCCGGCGGGCGGCGGGCGGCGGGCGGCGGCGGGCGCGGGGCGGGGGCGGCCGGCGAGCGGCGTGAGGGCGCATGCTCAGTGCCCGCATCTGCTCCCTCCATCCAGTGCCGCAGCCGGAAAACCGCAGCGGCGGCGGCGGCGGCGGCGGCTGAGGGGCACCGATCGAGCCCGGCGGCCCCGGGGGAGATCACACGGGCCTGGCCGATTGGCGGAACTGCGAGACGGGGACTCACGACCTCGCGAGGCCCCCGCCTGGGCCGTCAGCGGGGAGGAAGACCCGGCAGGCGGCGGCCGCGACGCCGGCGGGAGCCGGAGGGGACGGCGGCGGGCGGGGAGCGCCGAGGAGGGGCCCGGCCGCCGGCGGCCTGCGAGCCGCAGTGATTTTGACGTTTTCCGGGGCTTGGTCTCCAGCAGCCCGGGCCGGGCTGCGCTGGGCGGGTCGCCCGCGCCCGCTCGTCCCTCCGCCCGCGCTGGGGCCTGGGGGGTCTCCGGCTTCCAGGGAGGGCAACGGGGAAGCGGGGGCGCGCGGGCTTCGCGATGGCGGGGACATTTTCCACAACGTGATTGTTAAGGACTCCCCCCGACCCCCCTTAAAATTCCGGGCCCTTCCAGCCTCCCCCTCCCCCAGCCCGTGTGACTAAACGGAGACAAAGGGGAGGCGGCCTCTCTCACACCCGCGCTCGCGGGCGGGTGCTTCGCAGGGGCGCCGCGCGGGTCCGACCGACGGACGCACGGACGGACGCACGGACGCGGCGCCGCCACATTCCTATGCCCGGGAGGAGCGGCGGCGGCTCCCGCGGGAGGCGGCCGGCTCGCGCCGCGGACAGCTGAGCTCCTCCTCCCACGTCGCCGCCCGGGCCGGCCTCGCCCGGGCGCCGACGGTGGGAGCTGCTCCCGCTTCCCCTGCCGATCCCCGCGGCGCGAGGCCACACCATGTGAAGGTTAGAGCCCGGACCTCCCGAGGAGCCGCCGAGAAAGATGGGGGATGCTGCAGACCCCAGGGAGATGAGAAAGACGTTCATTGTTCCAGCCATCAAGCCCTTTGACCACTATGATTTCTCCAGGGCCAAAATCGCCTGCAATCTGGCCTGGCTGGTGGCCAAAGCCTTTGGGACAGGTAAGCGATGGCTTCGCTTCCCTCTTCCTCTTTAGGATCTTCACATCCCTTTTTTTTGTTTCCGATCGTCAGATTCCCCTCCACGCGTGTCTTCTCACGGGTTCAGATCGATGATGGGAGAGTAGACAGACAGAAAAGAGAAATCAGATTTGGTTTTAAATCCAAGTGCCCTTGAATGGTCAGGTGGGAGGGACTTGGTCACATTTCTGATTTTTTTTTTTTCCTTTTTGGATAGCAGAAGTGTTGCTTTTCATTGAGCAATTTTGTCATGTTTTTCCATAGGGTGGGATACCTTCGTCATTGCTGCCTGCATTTCCCCCTGTTATAATCATGATTACAAGATCAAGAAGCCTGAGTTGGTTTCTTGATTATTGGAAGAGGTTGATGGCACATAGCAAGTACTATGTTTATGACATCTTGATGATGGCTGCTGTTCAGGCTCTGCACATTGTGAGGTGGCCTATGCAGTATCAGTGTCATTCTTCCCAGCACATTTCAGGCTGTATCCAGCGAGTTATTTAAAAGCAATATTTAGCTAAGCTAAATGCATTTCATATGGTCAGTTATATTCCTTTTTTCCAAATGTATTTTGGCTTCGTAAATTAAAATAAATACAAACTCCTTCGGATTTTTTTCCTAACTGAAGAGTTTTTGAGGGCAGGTACTGTTCACATAAGTGTATAATGCAGAAGCAATAAACACTCCCTCCCTTACCCAGTCTTTGCAAAATAACAGGAAAAGGGCCTCCTGTTCTAATTCCTTAACTGTTGCTATAGGAGCCCATGTGTATGGAATGCTGAAAAGCTTAGAGAGTTTTTCACGTGAGGATGCTCCTGTAAGGTAATTTTGTCTGATTAATTGAAGAGTAATTTTGTAAGATTCCTCTGCCCTCGTTAATAAATTTTGGCTATGTAAAATATTGGTTGAAAAGTGTCTTAGTATTTACTGACTTTTTCCTGGATGTTAAATATAAGGCTTTTGGGGATGGGAGGATAGCTTATTTCCAATTTTGGACTGAGAATATGTGGTGAGTAGTTTAGTCTTGGTGCTTGAACATACACAGCTGCATGTTTTCAGGACTGTACATTTTAGTTAATAGCAGATAAATCTCAGGGTTTGGGAAATTGGTTGAATTAGTTTTGAGGGAAACTTCACATGAACAGTTTGTTTTCACTTTATTTAGATTTTTATGCTTTCATATTAAAGTAGATCTTAAAGGTTTTACGATTGGTAGGGGCAAATATAGTAAGTCATTTTGAAATTGTGTGAAATGTGAAGAATTCTTCAGAACCAATTGTGTAGAGTAACACATAGGAGGAGACACAGTGTGTCTTCATTTTCTGGTTCTGCTGAAATCAGCAGTGAGAATAAGCTGTATTTTGGTTTTAACTTCAGCGTGCTGAAGTGAATTTCCATTTAGAGGAGAAATGAAAGCTATTTTAGTATTTAAAAAGATAGAAAGAGGGAAATTTATATAGTGACATGGAAAAGCAATGTGTACAAAATGAAAGTCAAGGAATAACAAAGATATTTTCTTCTGAAAATGAGAGGATACTTCTAGTACAGATGTCAAAAATGTTGCCCTGGATTCACAAAGGCTACTAAGCCAGAAAATGGCCTACTTTCTGGATATATGTCAGGTAGGTTTACTAGATTCTGGGCCATTTGAGTAACACATATTGAACACGCCTGAAAAAGAAAGGCAGTGAAGTCTGTACTGTCAGTGTAACCTGTCTTGTGCTAGGCACTGTGGTGGCTGCTTTACATTTAGCTGTGTGTTGGGGGTTCACAGCAAGTGTGTGATGCAAGTAGTGTATTTCCTAGTTTAAAAACAGGAGGAAGCCGCTGCACAGAGAGATTAAACAGCTTTCCTATTACACTTTTAGGGCAGAGATGCATTTTGATCTGACAGATTCCAGAGTCAGGCATTGGTAGAGACAGGGGATGCCTGTTATATACCAGGCCTTTAAATTCATTGCTTTATTTGTTCCTATCACAATCCTCTAGATCAAGTTTGTTTTCATTTTGCAGATGAGAGAACAAACTCAGATTAATTTGCTTAAGATTAAACATCTGTCACGTAGTGGATTCTGCATGCCAGCTCAGGTCTTTCTGTCTCTGAAGTCTTTGCAGTTTACACTCGCTTTGCCGAGAAATCCTGTGTCTGTAAGTGTGAGAAATGTGCACATACTGCCTGTTAAGTCCATTTTTTTTCTTTCAAGAGCAGGCATGTTTTAGTTGAATATTGTTGGTACTTAGTTACATTTGCCTTGGCAACAGTTGGAATAGATTAAAGAGATCATTTTCAAAATGGAATGAAAAACAAGTTTAGAAGCCCTCAAGAAAGTGATTTAGTAACAAGAAATAATACATTGTTAAGAATGTCAACTTTTATTTATTCTTTAATTAACAAAGTATAAATTTATGTTGGATTGAAAAGAAAAAAGTAAGATTTTCATTTCTTTGATGTAAATAGTCTTCATCTACTGCAGAAAAGACAACATATTTTGAAGGCATTGTTTAGTGCTCATCAGTTAATCATTTTTAAAAAATTAGCCCAACTTTAAGTTATGATTTACTAAAATCATTTTTTTAACCATAGGGTCTTCAGGCATTGATCTAATCTTTTTCCATCAGAAACTGTAACTTTTGAAATGTAAAAAAGTCATTTTTTGAACCATATGTTGGAAAAGTCACTTAAAATGGTAGCTGGAAGTCAATTGTGGGCAAAGAATGAAGTTATTGAACCATAAAAAATAGAGCACAAATGATTGTAATACCTAGAAAGCAGAAGTATTTACTTCATTTGTAGTCTTATGTCAGGGACTTTGAATCATATACTAATTCTTTACACTAACAAATATCCCAAGTAGTCCAAATTGTAATAGTTTATTTTATGGAACAGTGCAGATATCGTATTGCTCAATTGAAAAATACATTTGTTCAGGTGAATTTGTAAAAAGTAAACAGATACTCTAAGCAAATGGTAAAAGAGGAAGTTAAACTCTTTGTCTGCTATTGTATATTTGAACAGCTTAACCCATTAAAGCAGTTCTTTGACTGACTGCTTCATGTATTCTGCTCCTTTAAATCATTTAGGGAGAGTGGTAGGTGCAAACCCTATTAGGATACTCTTACTATATTCTTGAATTTGGGATTCTTAAGACACCTTCTAGTGTCAATTTATTGTTTCAACTTCATCAACTATGTTTCCTGCCATTTAGTAATAGAAAGTCATTTGCTGTTATCCCTTGTTACATTTCGTGGTGTGTCCCAACTCATTTTGTTGTCAAAAGCTTTGACTTGTACATGTGTGTGAAGATTATGATGGCAATCCGTAGCATGGTGATTGAGAGACTAAATGGCAGGGAGGCCAGTTTGGGAAGTTATTGAAGGAATCTGGACAAGCGATTATGAGGGTTGAAGTAGGGTAGAAATGGTCATGACGTGCCTCATACTTATTGAATACTTACTGCGTGTTAAGGAAACTGTTACTTAATCCGCTTTCACTAATGAAGAAAATGAGACCCAGAGGTTTAGGAACCATTCCACACCACCTAACTTAGGGAGCTGAGATCTGAATCTTGGAAGTCAGGCTTCTGTCTATGCTGTTAATCAGTTTACTTTGTGGCCAGAAATCATTAATGGAAAAGAGGTGAAAGCTAGAAAAAACGTTTTGCAGAGATATGATCCCTATTATTTCTAAATGGCTGAATTTGGGGTTCATGGGGAGTGGCTTAAATAAAAAGGAAACACAGGATGAGGTCAACTTTTGAGATTTTAAGGAGGTTGCCAACTTTTGAGATTCTTTTTTAAAGATTTATTTATTTTGTAAATATGGCCTGGGTGCAGGCCAGAGGTGTGGGGCGTTGAGAGGGCTCATCAGAGATAGAGTGGGAAGCAAAACAGGCAGATCGACCAAAATACACTGCTGAGCGGAGCAGCGGGCGAGGCAGGGGAGGTCTGCAGCGCCATGTGGGAATCTCCGGGGCCGGGCATCGAACTCACAGTGCAGCTGCTGACAGATCCACTGCGCTGCGATGCGCCACGGGTGGTGGTGGTGGGCAGCTTTTGAGATTTATGAATTGCGATGTCATTGGTAGAGATAGAGAAAGCAGCAAATTGGGATGGGAAATCAGCTTGAACTTACTGTATTGGCCGGATATCAGAAATCCAATTAAATAGGTAGTTCTAAGTGTAGGTATGTAATATGATTGCGTTGGTGTTAGGAATACCAATTTGGGAATCTTCTGTTGTATAGCAGTGTAATTGAAATTAGAAGTTGATGAGATCGTAGAGGGAGAGAACAGACAGAATCAAGGGTAATGAACACTTAGAATGGTCTGGGATTGCTGAAGAAGAGACTGCAGAGTTAGAGCAATCAGAGTTTAAAAAAGAATGAAATATAATAACACTGAGACATGAAAGGCAGGTAATTTCAATGGGAGTGGTCTTAGTAACTATGCCAAATACCGTAGGTCTTTAAGCCATGCCTTTTTGCTAAGTTTTTTTTTCCTAAGAGTTTTTGCTTTAGTGGGAGAGATAAGATAAATGTGTAACTATAGTAGAGTTCAGGAAATATTTGAGTCCTGTAACTAGAACAGTGACGTGTAAAAAGGAAGGAAAGGCAGAGGGGAAAGAGGTCACTTGCTGCTTCTGAGATCTGTGAAGGAATATCCTGGAGTGGAGGTGATAGACTAGACCTAAAGGTAATCAGGCTGAATGGGAAGTAGGCATTGCAGGAAATGGTTTGTTTGCAGGCATGGAGTTGAGAAACCCAGAAACAACATAGTCAGTGGAACAACATAGATTAGTTGGTTGGAGGAGGTTTGTTTATGTAATGAAGTAGTGTCAGAATTATTTGGAGGGCTAGGTTAAGGAATTTGGTATCAATTATCCTAAGAACATTGAATGAAAAAAAAGCCCCTAGTTTATTGAGCACATGCTTTGTGCTAAGTACAATTTCGAACATTTTGTGTGCATTGTTTCATTTAATTCTGAAAATGACCCTACTAAATAGATCTTTTATTTCTTTTCCAACTCTAAAGCAGACTTTCCCAACCACAGGACTACTGACTGGATAGTTTTTTGTTGTGAGGGATTATCCTATGCACTGAAGGATTTTAGCAATATTCCTGTCTTTTGCCTGCTAAATGACAGTATAATTTTTCCACCCCCCACTTCTAACCCAGTTGTGGCAACCAAAAAAAAAAGTCTCCAGACATCACCAAATGTCTCCTAGAGGGGTAAAATGACCCCAACACAAGAACCACTGCTATAAAGATTATAAAATACACCTTGAATTCAAAAAGGTTTTCTTACAGCAAAGTACATATTAATTATAAGACTCACAAATACTCAATTGAAAAATAGAATTTAGGAAATACAATAGTTTACCCTCTTTATAAATGAACTGTTTTAGAGGGATTAATTGCCATTGATCTTGTGAGTGGTGGAACCACAATTAAAGTCTAAGCCTTTATTTATGATACTCAAATTTGTATTTTAACCTCTATTTTATACTCTTCCTGTAGTTCATTACAATTTTATAGTGCAATACTGGACATGAAGGCATAAAGAAAGCATGAAACTTTTCAAATGTAAGTTTTAAAATTTTTTGGCAAAATGTTGAAAATATTTTTTTTTCAACAAACCTATTTATATTTGACTGTTAGTACAGAAATGGAAAACATATTTAGCATTGCTCTGTCATTTCAGGGCCCGCTTCCCTTCTCTCAGTGCTTGTAGGTTTCTGTATTCTAGTTTATGGGCCTTTTCTATTGATAAATTGCAAATAATGATATTTAAATGAAATATTACAGATTTATTATGGTGACAAGCTTGGCACTTTAGTTGAGATGATTATTGTCATTTACCCCATTTAGCATTTTTCCACCCTATGCCTTGCATAGTTTTTCCATTTCTTTTTCTTTTTCTTTTTTTTTTAAATAAAAAAATATTTTTTTAAATTTATACATACAAGCTGGGGTACAGGCCAGAGGCGCGAGGCGGCGAGAGGGTTCACCAGAGACAGAGCGGGGAGCAGAACAGGCAGATCAGAAATACACTGCTGAGGGGAGCAGCAGGGAGGCAGGAGAGGTCTGCAGCACCATGTGGGATTCTCCCTGGCCTGGCGACGATCTCGCGTCACGTTAACCGCTGCGCCACCGGGGCGGCCCCTCCATTTCTTTTAAAATATTGACTCTTAGAAAAACATCGACTCTTCATCAACATAACTTTTTCCCTATGTCATGAATTTCTTCACTTTTATTAAAAAGTAAAACCTTACATTCTTTAGTTGTGTAAGTATACCTTCATGCTGTATACGGTTAAAACAATGTAGATAAAGTGGCAGTGCTCTTTGACCCTCTACTCCTCTCCCTCTTCTGTGTGACTGTCCAGTGGCCCCAGCACCGTTTATTAGAGACTCTCTTTCCCCTACTGTATGGTCATGGCTCTTTTACCATAAATTAAGTATTGATATGTGGGAGGATTCAGTTCTGGACTCTCAGTTCTGTTCCATTGGTCCATGTGTGTATTTTTATGCCAGTAATATTGGTGCCGTTCCTTTTTAGTATAGTGCAAGGTCAGGACATGCCTGTGATGTCTGCTTTTTCTCTCCTTTTCCCTCAGGATTGCTTTTGCTCTCCGAAGTCTTTTTATGGTTCTACATAAATTTCAATTTTTTTTTCAATTTCTTTGAAGAATATTGTTGGCATTTTGAAAGGGATTGTGTTTAATTTATGGATTACTGTAAATAGGATAGTCATTTAGATTATATTGATTCTCCCCATCTGTGAGCATGGGATAGCTTTTTGTCTCCTTACATTGCTATGTAAGTTCTGTAATAACATCTTGTTGTGCTTGTGTATGTCCTTTGCCTCCTTGGTTAGGTTTATTCTAAGGTATCTGATTCTTATTGAAGCAGTTATGAATGGAATTATTTTCTTAATTTCTTCTCATTCATTGTACATGAAAATGCTGTGGATTTTTGCATGTTAATTTTGTAACATGCTACTTTGATGTGTTCATTTCTTATTTCTAATAGCTTTTTAGTGAAGTTTTTAGGGTTTTACATGTATATAGTATATCATGTGAATAGTGATAGTTTCACTTGTTTTCTGGCTTGATTACCCTTTATTTCCTGTTTTTGATTGCTCTAGCCAAAACGTCTAATACTAAATTAAACGGAAGTGACTACAGTAGGTATTCTTATTTTATGCCTGTTCTTAGAAGAAAGCTTTCCATTTTCACCATTAAATACTATATTGGCTGTTAGTTTGTAGTTTGTAATATATGGCCTTTGTTATGTTGAGGGAGTTTCCTTTTATTTAAAGCTTGTTTAGAGTTTTTGTCATAAATGGTTGTTAATTCTTATCAAATGTGTATTTTGCTTCGATTGATTTTATCAAATATTTTTACCTTGAATTTTGTTGATGCAATTTATTACATTGCTTGATTTGCACATATTAAACCATCCTTCCATCACTGTGTTAAATCCCACATGATCATAATGTATAATCTTGTGATAAAATATTGAAGTCGATTTGCTGGTGGTTTGTTGAAGGTTTTTGCATCAGTGTTCATCAAGGATATTGGTCTATAATTTTCTCTTATGGTGTCTTTGTCAGGTTTGCTTATGAAGATAATACTGGTACTATAAATGTGTCAGGGACTGTTCCCTCTTTTTGGAGTTTTAGAAATAATTTGAGAATATGGGTATAAGTTCTTTAAAAGTCTGATGAAATTTGTTGTAAAGCCCATCTAACCCTGGGCTTTGGGGAAGATTTAAAATTGATTTGATTTCAATGTTTATGACTGGTTTATTCAACTCTTATTTTTGCATAGTCTTTGATGCCTGTTTTGTTTATTTCCACTCTTGTTTTTATTATTTCCTTCCTTCTACTCACTTTTGAGTCTTGTTTGTTCCTCTTTTTCAGCTTGTTTTAGATGTAGTATTGAACTGTTTATTTGGAATTTATTAGCTTCTTAATGTGGGGTTGTATTGAAACTATCTTTCATCTTAATACCACTTGCTGCATCCTACAGATTTCTTGAAACTTGTGTGCTTGTTTTTTTTTTTTTTTAAGATTTATTTATTTATACATACAAGCTGGGGTACAGGCCAGAGGTGCGGGGCGGCAAGAGGGTTCACCAGAGAGAGAGTGGAGAGCAGAACAGGCAGATGAGAAATACACTGCTGAGGGGAGCAGCGGGCGAGGCAGGAGAGGTCTGCCACACCATGTGGGACTCTCCCTGGCCGGGCGTCGACCTGCGCGCTGCCGACAGCTCCACAGCGCAGCGCTCAACCACTACGCCACCCGGGAGGCCCTTGTGTGCTTGTTTTCATTAGCCTCAAGTTTTTTTTTTAATTTCTATTTTAATATCCTCTTTTATCCAGTGGTACTAAGTAGCATATTGTTTAGTTTCCGTGTATTTCCTGTGTGTTTTTTTTTAAATAAATAAATATATATAGTTGATTTCTAACTGTAACATTATGGCCAGAAGGAGTACATGGTTTGATTTTGATCTTTGTAGTTTATCTTTGTAGTTTTATTGACAATAGGCAATTGACATAAGGTCTGTTCTTGAAAATGTTTCATGTGCACTTGAAAAAAAAGTGTATGCGGTGTTTTTCAGGGTGGAGTGTTCTGTAGATAACTGTTGATCTAATTTGGTGCAAAAAAATCTAAAACTTTTTTATGTTAA
This sequence comes from Scalopus aquaticus, assembly GCA_004024925.1. Lineage (NCBI taxonomy): Eukaryota > Metazoa > Chordata > Mammalia > Eulipotyphla > Talpidae > Scalopus > Scalopus aquaticus. The sequence goes on along the minus strand of PVIJ01009169.1, from coordinate 27,194 downwards.
AGGTCTACACAGTACTTTCTGTATGTAGTTTTCCTTCGACCATTTAGCCCCCTTTTTTTTTCCTGTTACTATTTTTTTAAATACATAGCCTTAGTTTCCCTACTTGCTTACAGTCATGATAGTAAGTATTTGTATACTATTTTGAATTCTTTAGAAGAGAACATAAATTACAGTGTTAGAATCTATCAGTCTCACACTTAGGCTGCCTTTAGATATTTTTTCTCATTTTTCACTGCCAATTAGGAAAAGTAAAACAGAAGCTAGGAACAGAGCAATAGAGAGGAAACTGAACTCCCTCTGTAACCCTCCTAGTTATACCCTGCAGTTTTATACTTAATAATATATATGAGCTACCTTTATTCTGTTTTCTTGAGATGAAAAATAGAAGTTCATTCAATTAACTAAAATAAGTGTTGAAATATTTTAAAGCATTTTCCCTCAGCAAAGGAAAGTTTCAAAGAAGATGGTTTCATTTTATACTGCTGGTATTCTACCATGCTTAAGATTTTTTTCCACTGTCTTATTTTTCATCCTCTCTTTTTGATGACACTAAATTTTTCTCTAATTTGTGTGTTTTGTAAAATTTTGTGTTGTAATGGATTTTAAAGCAGCAGAAATATTGTCTCTTTAAAAAACTATCTTCATTTTTAATTTAGATGCTAGATGTCTTATAAGTTCTTGAAACTTTATTTTTTTATTTATTTTTTTTTTAAGATTTATTTTTTATTTATACATACAAGCTGGGGTGCAGGCCAGAGGCGTGGGGCGGCAAGAGGGTTCACCAGAGACAGAGTGGGTAGCAGAACAGGCAGATCAGAAACACACTGCTGAGGGGAGCAGCGGGCCAGGCAGGAGAGGTCTGCAGCACCATGTGGGATTCTCCCTGGCCGGGCGTCGAACTCGCGTCGCAGCTGCCGACAGCTCCACAGCGCAGCGCCTAACCGCTGCGCCACCAGGGAGGCCCGAAACTTTATTTTTTGATGGTTGAATTTTTTTTTCTAGTTGATGACACAAGTCATAGATTCAAAACTTAAAAGGTCTAATCAAGTACAAAGTTGCCTTTTCACCTATAGCCTGATCCACTTAGTTTCTCTTTTAAGACAGGTGATATCATCGGAAGTCTGTTTTTCAAAAGATCTCTTTGAGTACAATTAAATATAGTTAAAATGGTAAGTTTTGTGTTATGTATATTCTACCACAATAAAAAAAAAAAAAGATCTCTTGAAAACAGAATAGGAAATGGACTGGAGGGGACTAAGAGTTACCCAGGGGAAAATGTGGTCCAGGTAAGAGGTGATAGGATATTAGGTGGCGCCATGAGTTTGGGTGGTGGTGATGATTATGGAAAGAAGTGAATGGGTGGGTGGTGACTGACTGGACATGTGGATGGGAAGGTGACATTGTGGGTTGTGTCAAGATAGATTTTATTCACTGAGGGAGATTTTATTTAGAGAGGGAACAATGGAAGAGGGCCAGGTTGTGTGTGAGAGATGCATGTGGGAGAGAACAACGTCGAGTTTGAGGACCATCACAGTGGGCCCTGAAAAATTCATCTGTGGAACTTGAGGACCTCAGGGATGAGAGATAAAGGAAGTAACTAAAATAAAAGGCATAACTGACAGTTTCTTTGAAGGAGAGGTGGAGAGAAGGGAACCCAAGACAGGAGAGACAACAAAAGAGCCCAACAATATCCAGAGAAGGAGAGGGAAAATCAGAAGAGTGTGGAATCCTCAGGGTAGGGAAGAGAACTGAGGATGAGGAGGCGTACAAGATGCAGCTGAAGAAGATTAAGCAAAAAGAGGTCTCAGGGGCCTCCCTGGTGGCGCAACGGGTTAAGTCTCAGCGCTATGAAGCGATCTGCAGCCACTGCAGCACAAGTTCAATCCCCTGCTAGGGAGCTTCCCACATGGCGTAGCAGACCTTTCCTGTCTCCCCACTGGTCTCCTCAGCAGTATATTTCAGTAGATCTGCCTGTTTTGCTCCCCACTCTGTCTATGGTGAATCCTCTCACCCTCCCTCCACCCCCCCACGCCTCTGGCCTATACCCCAGCTTGTATGCATAAATACATAAATCTTTAAAAAAAAAAAAGAGGTTTCAAAAAAGTCCATGGGATTTAACAACAGCAAAGTTAATGATGACTGAGAACATGTTGAGGCAGTTGTGGAGGCAGGATCTTGACTAGAGTAGGTAGAAAGTGGGAGATTGGATAGGACACCTTCACTGGTAGTAACAGAAAAATCCAGCTCAAATTGGCTAACAGGGTTTATTGGCTCATGAAACTGGAAAAGTGGCTGAGCTTTGGGTTTCGTTGATCGAGGAGCCAGCTCCATCTTTGTGTGATTCCCTTAGTTGTACCCTTTATCATGTGTGACTTTCATTCTCCAGATGTTTTCTCTCATGGTTGCAAATGGCTGTCAGATTTCCAGACCTCACACCTGCAGAGCATACCATTCAGACATCTTCCCTAATTACTGAATCAGTGTTCTGTGTTCTTGTCTTGCTTTTTTCTCTCTTTAAACAAAGCCCTTTGTCTATAGAAAAATCTCAAATATATAAAATGACAACAAACCATGTTTTCAACAGCCTTTACTCTTCATCCAACCTCCACAATCATCAGCTCATGCCCAGTTTTGAGTCATCATTGATTTTTTTTTAAAGATTTATTTATTTATGCATACAAGCTGGGGTATAGGCCAGAGGTGTATGTGTGGGGTGGGGTGGGGGAGTGAGAGGATTCACCAGAAACAGAGTGGGGAGCATAACAGGCAGATCGACTGAAGTACACTGCTGAGGGGAGCAGCAGACAAGTCAGGAGAGGTCTGCTGCACCATGTGGGAATCTCCCTGGCTGGGTATCGAACTCGTGCTGCAGTGGCTGCAGATGGCTTCATAGTGCTGCGCTTAACCCGTTGTGCCACCAAGGAGGCCCTCATCATTGATTATTGAAGCACATCCCAGATATCGTATCATTCATCTGTAGATCTCTTAGGTGTCTCCAAAATTCAGGGACTCCCTTTTAGAATGTGACCATGGCACAGCACTAAGATTCTACTACTCTTATCCATCAGTGTTAATTTCTCTGATTGACTCGTAATACTTTTTGTTTTTAGTTTTTTGTTTTACAATTCATTTGCTCTAATTAGTATCCAAATAAGGACTATATTTTGCAATTGGTTGATAAGTCTTAGTGTTTTTTTAATACCTAGTCTCACTTTCCGTATTATTTTCTTGTGATTTATTTATTGAAGAAACCAAGGTATTTATGCTATAAAGTTTCCCACAGACTGAATCTCCTTGGTATTGTTTAACAGGTTTCTTTTTGTCCCCTGTATTTCTTATAAATTGATAGATCTAGAGATTATAGGGATTCAGGTTTGAATTCTCCCTCTCACCTCTCATTCTCTCTTCATAGGTGATATATATTTTTACCAGGAGGTTTTTAATATCTAGTTATCTCTCTTTTTATCGTAACTCCTTCATTTATTAGATGGAATACTTCTTTAAGAAGAAACTTCTCTTTATTAAGTATTTGTTTTACCCTGTGTGAGAAATTACCTTGATGAACAGTAGCCCCAAGTATACTACTGGGCAAACTACCCCAGCGGTCAAAGAAAAGCTCAAGATCAAATTAAAATGCTTAAGTCATATGGCTTGTTAAATCAATCTACAGTGAAAAATGAGGGGAAAGAGGCTGTGTAGGTTCACAGAGCAAGGATTCGGCCAGGCAGAAGAACCACACTCCCTGAACCCCCTGGCATACAGTACATGTATCTGTCCCACGATGGTGGTGTCTCCAGGACCAGAGTTGAAGCTCAAACGAGGTCCACAGTGACCCACGGGCCAGTGACCTGTGCTTGCTCAATCAGAGAGGCACTGGGGACATGCATGCCTGCCGCAGCGCTCGCTTGCCGGTAAGCCTCTTGAGAGCTGTGGGTTTTGTGGCCCTGTGGCCAAATTAAGGACTCATGAATACTAAGTGTTCATGTATATCTAGTGTTTATTGTCTGTTTAGTCTCCTGCAGGTTTAATAGAGCATGACTATTTAGTGCCTTATATTTTACTGTTTATCGGGGCTAATATGAATATTATAAATATAAGAATATTATAAATTACCCCAGGTAATTTTTGAATATTAGATATCTTTCTTTTTTTCTATCCTTTCCTATGTTTAACATACATGTTACTAACCACTTACCTTTATTTAACACATTATGAATTCTGTTTATTTCTAAAAAATGCTATGCTTAGTATACGTAAGTATACAAGGTATCTGAAAAAGTTTCGTGTTTTATAAACTACGAACTTATTCATCTTTTATAAAAATTGAACACTCTTTAAAGCAAAAGCAAGTACACGGAGGTACAGGGAAGGCAGTATAAGTGCTATGTTCTTTCCTTTTATTGCGGGAAAATTGAACCAAACGAATGGATCACTGGCACCCACGAATCTGAAAGGTGTGAAGACTAGGGGAAAAGAGCCTTCGGAACAGTGACCGGTATGTGCAAAGGGCACATGGTTTCTAGGAACTGAATGTGCCTAGCAGAGACATAAAATACAAGAAGATGGGCAGGGTCAGAATCATTCCTTTCCTTAGGCCATAGGAAGGATTTTAACACTTAACGAAGTGGAAAGTCATTGAAAACCTCAGGCTTGGTGGTGGTGAGTGTGACATGACCCAATCGCATGTGGGAAATACGCACACTGGCTATGTGAGAGAATGGTTGGGAGTAGGGGTAAGAGTGAACGTGAAAAGACAACAGTAGGAGTAAAAGTAGTAATTCAGATGAAAAATAATGATAGCCTGGACCCGGGTTACAGAACTGAGATTGTGAGGAGGAAGTGCTCTTGGGCTGGATTTGGTGATGGATTTTACTTGGGGTCAAGGGTGGGATTAATGATGACTTAGGTTTCTGACTTGTGCAGCTAAATGGATAGTGGTGTAGTTCATTGATGTGGGGACAATGGAAGATGATCGCTTTGGGGGGAGAAGATTGATTTGGGGCATTTTGAAGTTTTGGAATCTTTAGCATAATTTCATATATGTCAGAATACATATGTATACAAAGAACTTCCAAATATTCTTTACCTAAATTTATTAACTGTGAACATTTATTCTAATGGTCTTAGCATTCTCTCTTTCCCTCCCTCCCACACAAATACCTTCACGAATATATCTATATGTAAAACTATTTTCTGATCTATTTGAGAATGCATTGGACATTATGCCCCCACCCCTTAATCCTGCAGTCTGTCTCCTAAGATGAAGGTAGGTCTCATGTCATTATGGTAAAATTATAAAAATCAGAAGTTTGACTTTGATAAAATATTATTATCTAATCTACAGCCCATATTTAGATTTTCCAGTTGTCTTAATGTTCCCATTTCAAGATTTACTTAAGTGTCATGTGTTTGCATATTCACTGACTTCTTTAGTCTCTCTTTGTCTTTCATGTTATTGACACTTTTGAAGACAGCACCCTGAGTTGCCTGTTGCACTGGGCACCAGCACCTTCCTGAGCACTGTCTTAGATTTCGCTAAACCTCCTTTGCCATGTGTGCCTTTGCCAATTCTCTGCAGGGGCCCACTAGCCCATCTCCCTGCTTGTGTTCCTCTATTCTTCTCAGCGGTGCTGGCCCCTTATTCAGTAGATGTCCCTTTTTGCCTTTGGTCTGAGTGGCTGTGATGATGCAATTCCAGATTGGGTGCTGTCAGTGTCCTGGTAAAAATACCAAGTCCATATGAAGAAAAACAAAGTACATAGAGCCCTGCCCACAGACAAGAGGGGAACCCAGGAACTGGAGACCATTTCCTGCCCCCGTTCCTTGTGCCCTCCTGTCCTTTCCTTTTCTTCTGTTTCCCCTTCATTCTTCCCTCCCTGCTCCCCTTCTATCCTTGCACCCCCTCTCATCACTGCCACCACCACCGTCTGTCTCTCTACCAGCAGGTGTACCCTGTTGCCCCCTGTACCATCCCTAAATTCCTCCAGGCACTTGGGCAAAGGTGCCCAGGAGACAAGCACTGGGCAGCGAGGCAGCCCTAGAGAGGAGACACTCATGTAGAGGAATGCTTCCATGCCCTCAGCTGCCAGGATCAGAACAACTTGACATCTTTATAGATAATGATGCCGGGGAAGTGGGTGGGGTGGAGGGGGAAGGAAGAAATAGGAAATTCTACTTCCTGGTGTCCCCAAACTGTCTGAGCCTGCAGTGTTGATATTTTTCCTTTATTAAAATGTATCTTTACCTTACACAAACCATAGGTCCGTTAGTTTGTAGAAAGTCTCTCATTTTGGATTTGTTTTATGTTTCTTCATGATTAGATTCAAGTTATGCAAATCTGACAGGTCTGCCCTGAAGAGATGCGGATTCTCAGTAAATCGTATTAGGAGGCACATAATGTTTGTATCAGTGTTGCCGATGTTAATGTTGGTCATTTGATTAAAATGGCATTTGCCACTTTTTTTAAACTATAAAATTTCTGTTTTTCTATCTATAGTAATTTATAGTGAGATTATTTGAAATATTCTGTTCATCAAACTTTTAACCTTTTTTTTTTAGCATCCAATGATTATTCTTGCTCTAAAACATTATTGATTATTGCTTCTATTATCATTCTTCTATAGAGCTCTCCCTGTTACTATCCCCTCCACTTATTATATGGGGATGGCCTCACTGATTCTTGTTTTATTTAATGGGTTGTAGTCCTTTATTGTCTTCATTTTGATGCTCGTATTGTCCCAGATTTGATTAGTGGGCTCTTCCAAAGTTAATTCTGTGCCCTTCCACATGGCACCATCATTTATTAGCGTTTCCTTACTTTCTGATACAGCTACCCACCCACACACCCACTCTCCTCCCCCCGCCTCCATTACATCTTAGCCCATCTTGTATTTTTCCTGCTCCAGCCCTGGTAACAGCCATTTCCTCAAAAGCTCTGGTTCCTTTTAGTGGGCGGGATATCGGAAAACAAGATACACGGTCATATATAGAAATGTCACTCCTTTTCAGATCAGGGCCTGATGGTGGGGAAGCCTGGTAGTGTAGTGGGCCCGAGGTCTAAGTTTGTGTAATCTGCACTGTTCACACAGTGACGAAACCACCTATCGATCCATTTCTCAGAATGTGTCCCTGTGTTAAGTGACACATGGCTGGAGGTGCTAGGCTTATTGTACTGGGGTTTGGCAGGGCTGGGCAAACACACATGTGTATGTGACATAACCGCCACATCCTCGGTATAGGTCAATATAAACCACCATGTGTTCATACTGATTTCCCATTTCAGTCCACACCAGAGTTCATTCCAGTCTTTTCTTTCCATTTTGTAATTCCCCTTGTCACTGAGAAATCTGGCTCCCATTATGAGTTTAAGGTTTCTTTGTGACATTCAAGTGAAGAGTTGAGTAGGCTGGTGGCTTTTAAGGATTGGGAGCGCAGAAGAGGTGATTTAGTCTCCTAGGGTAGTGGGAGGAGTGGAGGAGGTAATTTAAGTGCAGGAATGTCTTACAGTATTTAACACACTATTTGGTAAGTGGAGAGAAGGAGGGAGCTAACTTTTAATTGGTGGCTTCTCGGAAGGCAAAACTCTCTGTTTACATTCTTTTAGTAAATATTTGAGTGCCTATTGTGTTCCAGGCACTTTTCTATCGCTAGTGACACAGGACCAAGTAGTATCCTGCTCTCCTGGAGATTACATTATAGTTGAAGGAGGCAGAAATACACATAAGTACTTTAGGATAGTAATCACTGTTAATGTAGAGAATTAAAATAGGGTGATCAGTTGGATAGCCAGGGCATGTGTAGCTTATGTACTTTAATGAGAACTGAATAGAAAGAGCGTCCATGTGAAGGCTAGAGGGAGGGACATAAGAGGCAGAAGGAACTAGTGCACAGTCCACAAGGCATGAACTTGGCGTGTTGTAGCAACAGAAAGAATTGGTTGTCTGGAGCATGGTGGCCTGGGGAGGTGCAGGAAGTTGAGGTTAGAGTAGTAGTAGGAGGCATCACCAAGAATACAGAGAAACTTGTAAGTTATTACAAGATCCCATAGCAGCAAGTGGAAGAATTGACTCATTTTTACAATTAGGGTATAATTGCTATTTGACATTAGTTTTAGGTGTATAACATAATCTTTTGATTATGTTATTTGATATTTGTATGTATTGTAAAATGATCACCATAGTAAGTTTAGCTAACATCCATTACTATATATAATTAGAAATTTTTTTTCTTGTGATGAGATCTTTTAAGATCTACTCTAGCAACTTTCAAATATCCAATACAGTGTTAGCTGTAGTCACTGTGCTGCACATTACAGCCCCAAGACTTGTCTGCTTTATAATTTGTACTTTTTTATCACCCTTCACCCTTTTTACACCCTCGCCCCAGCAACCACCAGTCTGTTGTTCTCTGTACCTAAGAGCTTGTTTTTTTTTTAATTTCACTTATAAATGAGATCAAATGGTATTTGTCTTTTTCTCAATGACTTATTTAGCATTATTTAGCATAATGCTCTCGAAGTCCATACATGTTGTTGCAAATGGCAAGGTTTCCTTTTTTTTTTTTAATGTTGGAATAATCCATTATATTTGTTACCAAATTTCTTTTATCCATTCTTCTATGGAGTCTAAGGTTGTTTCCACATTTTGGCAATTGTAGATAACGCTGCAGTGAACATGAGTGCATCAATACTTGCTTTCAAGGTAGTATCTTCATTTTTTAAATGCATATTGAGAAGTAGTAGTTCTATTTTACCTATTTGAGCTACCTTCATGCAGTTTTCCAAAGTGCTTGCACCAATTTACATTCCCACTAATAGTATGCAAGGTTTGCCTTTTCACCACATCCTAGCCAACACTTGTTACTTTTTGGTAATACTCGGGAGGTGATATCACATTGTGGTCTTGATTTACCTGTTGATTAGTGATGTTGAGCACTTTTTTATAACTATTGCCCATCTTTATGTCTTCTTCAAAAAAATATCTATTTAGAACCTCTAGCCCATTTTAAAACATTTGTTTATTTCTTATATTTTTTTTCCTACACTGTTGTTAATTTTTGGACAGTATTTGATTTCTCCCCTCAGGTGTAGTCCCCATACTTCTCCCACTACCGTTGCATCATCCATCACCATAGACCATTGTGATCTTCCCTGTTTTGACCCCTCTCGCTCCCCCTCCTCTGCTGTATACCTCTGATCTATAGTTTGCCTGTGAATTTTCCCTATATTCCACCTATAAGGAAGCCACCCAGTATTTTTCTTTTTTCCTTCTGACTTATTACTCTTAGCTTAATCCCTTCCACCTCCATCCACATTGCCTCAAATGGATTTATCCTTTTTTGATTACTGAGTAATATTCCATTTTGTATATATACTACATCTTCTTGATCCATTCATCTGTTTTGGGCATTTAGGTTGCTGCATATCTTCACTATACTCATTTTTAATTGGATTTTGGGGGGGTGGTTATTGAGTTATGTGAGTTCTTTATCTATTTTGGATATTAACTTAATCATCAGATAATGACTTGTAGGTATTTTCTCCCATTCACTAGGTTGCCTTTTAATTTTGTTGATGCTTTCCTTGTTGTGCAGAAACATTTTAGTTGGCTGTTGCCCTGTTTATTTATTTTTGCTTTTGTTCCCTTTGTTTTGGTGACAAATCCAAAAAATGATTGCCAAGACTAATGTTAAGAATTTCACCACCTGCAAAACGCAGTTATAGTTTCAGGCCTTACATTCAAGTCTTAATCCATTTTGAGTTAATTTTTCTTTTAGATGGGTGACAGTCATCTAGTTTCTTTTTTTGTGTAGTAGTTCGATTTTCCCAGCCCCATTTATTGAAGAGAATTTTATTTATTAAGTGCTTTATTTATTTATTAAGTGTTTTCCCATTGTATATTCTTGGCTTCTTTGTTGTAGACTAATTGATAATGTATATTGGGTTTATTTCTGACTCTGTTCTGTTCCATTGATCTGTTTGCTTTCATCCCAATACCATGCTATTTTGGTTACTATACCTTTGTAATATAGTTTGAAATCACAGAGTGTGATGTTTCCATCTGTGTTCTTAAGATTTCTTTGGTTATTTGGGGTCTTTTGTGGTTCCATGCAAATTTTAAAATTGTTCTATTTTTGTGAAAAATGCTGTTGGAATTTTGATAGAGATTGCATTGAATCTACAGATTGGTTTGGGTAGTGTGACTCAGCTTTCCAAAGCACACTCTTTTCCCAAACGCCAATTCTCCCCACTGTATTATTAAAATTAGTGAATGTAGGTTAACTGAGAAGATTTGGTTTTGAGAGGGAATGCTGTTGCAGAAGTTCTGGCCCATGGGAAAACTGAAGTTTTTCAAATTAGGTACAGGAAATACATTTTAATTACTTAGTGCAGAATCTGGTAGTTGAGGGAACTTTGAAATCTGGATGTTCCTTCAATACAAGGTTAGTGACTAGAAATTTAACAAAAGTTGTTTTCATTCATTTATTAATTGAATATTTATTGGGTATTAAGAGCTTGCCATGTTTCAGGCACTTAGGTTGCTGGGGATTTGTATCATGGTGAATGAAACAGACTGACGAATGTTCCTTGCCCTCTGGCTGTGTGTAAGGGTACTCAGTTAAGGACAATCTTTTTAGTGGTGGGCTTAAAACTTTTTTTGCCTTTTTGGTAGACAAAAAAATATTTCTTAAATTACTGATACAATGAAATTTTTTCATGTTACTGACTATTTTTTGTCTATTGTTTAATTTAGATTCCAAGGCTTAGGACTTATTTCCAGTTGGACTTTTCGAAACTCACATGTTCTGTCTTATAAATTGTTTCAGAAATATTTTTTTTAGATTTGGAAAATAAGGCAGTGTTCCCGTATTGAGTGTGGTGATGTTTCTAAAATGTATTCCCACCTACCTCCCAGCATTGCTTTAAAGAAATCTGTATTATTTGCTGGAATAGGAACACAGCTGGCATCTAACTCAGTTTTATAGAAAATCACCTTGAGCAATACTCCCTCTACCTGTACCTCAAGCATTTCAAGTGATTTGTTAATTTCAAAACATAAATCTAACCAGGATTTATAATAACATAATTAAAGTAGGTTCTGCTTAAGTTCTGGTGCACAAGAAAAACTTGTCTCTTACCCTTTGCAATTTTAGGAGTGGTGTTTCACTCATCTGGTTCTTAAGTATTAAGAAGTATTCTTCCATGTTCTGGAGGTTAGGTAGAGGGTAAAACCTCTTATCTTTGATTTTGCCTGTTTATTTTCTTTTGCTGTTTCAGTTTATTTGTTTTAAAATGTGATATAACTCCCAACTTTTAAAAATGATATTCTTGTATTACTGGCAACATAATAGACATTTCAGAGTCTTCTCTCTTAGCATATTTAGTTCTTGAAGACATTTTTTTTTCTAAGTGACCTGTTTTGTAATACTTAGTATGTAGTTTTGCATTCTTTTAGGATAGAAAAAATCTGTATTTAGCATAGCATATCCATGATATGGGTGCTTTCCCTTTTCCTTGTATTGAGATCTTTTTAGAACTTAGACTTTCTTAGCTTAGGTTTGTGGACATGCCATGAAAAAAATGAAATAGCCCCTGAGCTGTATGTCTTCCACCTTCCATCCAACTTTGCAGTCTTGGTGAACTTGATGTCTTGAATCTGTTTAGCTGGGTGGTTTAGAACTTGAGTACTGTATTTAACAGCAATGTGACCTTGAGCCAAATGACCTTTCTTAGGTAACTTATCTGTAAAATGGGACTAGATGATTGTTAGGTTAGATGACAGTATATGTGTAGGACAGCGTCTGGCACAAAGAGTCTCAGCAGGTATTATTGTAGTGCTAATATTTATGTATATATTACATGATTTGCCAGTGTCAGGAAGTTGTTATAAAGATCTTGTGTGAAAAGATTATTAAAACAGTAAATTGTTCAGATATCATAGAAAAGTCTGTAATCCTGATAATGAGCAGCCACTTTTCTTTACGCAGCTATTTAGGTATCAAGTCATTTATATTCATTATTTATACAGTAGTTTACTAATTAGCTTTTGTTAGTTCCTGTGGTACTAAATTTTACCCCCACTATATTCTGTGACTTACAACTGAGCTTATGTATCATGCTGAGGCAGTTATTAAGTTTAGGGCTGGCTCATTACTGCTAATTCCTTCTTTTTTTTTTTAAAGATTTATTTATTTATTTTATTTATACATACAAGTTGGGGTACAGGCCAGAGGCGTGGGGCGGCGAGAGGGTTCACCAGAGACAGAGCGGGGAGCAGAACAGGCAGATCAGAAATACACTGCTGAGGGGAGCAGCGGGCAAGGCAGGAGAGGTCTGCTGCGCCATGTGGGATTCTCCCCAGCTGGGCGTCGAATGAACTCGTGTCGGCTCCACAGCGGCTCCACAGCGGTGGCCCTGCTAATTCCTTCTTAAGAAGGGAGGAAGGAAGGGAGGAAGGGAAGGAAGGGAAGGAAGGGAGGGAGGGAGGGAGGGAGGAAGGGAGGGAGGGAGGGAGGGAAGGAAGGAAGGAAGGAAAGGAAGGAAGGAAAAGAAGGAAGGAAGGCGTTCTCGATTATTAAAAAAGGATATTACTGCTTTTTGGGTGCTTCTACTTGTTATATTTTTGCTTTCATTTCAACAGAGCACATCTAAAACTGAGCTTATGGTCTGGATTCCAGGATTAGTGCTTCCTCTGATTTCCCTTTTTGTATTAGACACACTACTTCCCAAGGAACCCACACTTGATCATCTGTGATCATCATATTGGCCCTCTCTTTGCTTTATTCGAATTCACTGGGGCTTGCCCGTCCCTTGCTTTCACTCTTGCCATCCAGCTTCTTTTCCTTACCTGCATGCTCTGTCTCTAATATTTACTACCATCATTGTTGAATACCAAATTAATTGTTCCCAAACATCGCTCTTAATATGTCACTTTCCTTCTTTAAAGCTGTCAGCAACTCGTCGTTAGCTATTATATAAAGGTTTCGTTTAAGTTCAGTTTAATTGCAGATCTGAACACTAACCTCCCATTTCACCTTTACCTCTCTCACTGTTCTCTTTACAGGAATCTGTAATTCTCCTTACAGGAATCTGTAAATTGTGGTGTTGCTTCACATCCTTTCTCTCCCTCATTTCTTCTGTTTAAAAAGTCTCTTTTTTTTCTGACTAAAATAATGCCTGTTCGTCCTATCCTATTTCTTAAGATAAAAACATGTCAGCCCACTGTGATGCTCCCTTCTGTGAACTCCAAGCACTTAATTGTTCATTTATTTGGTGCTTGATCTTTAAGTATTGTCTCTTTGAAGTAATTTCTGAATTGCTTAACTTTACCTGTCTCTTTAGTCTTTTGGAGATTTTTGGCTCCTTGAGGTGGATCTTTTCTAATTGTTTGTATTCCCTAGCCCCAAGCTGGTATATAAAGTGAACATGAAATAATTACTATAATACTGTTTGATGAAAATATTTTTCTAAATAATAGTTTTCCCAAAAATTTAAGGTGAAAAATTGCTGAGGACTATAATAATACTTGGGAATAAATGTTTTGAAATGCTGACTTTGGTTAGCACCATGGCATTATTGAGGTTATATTAAGACTGCCTATTCAGGAAAGTCCTAAGGTCATGATGGGGGATGGCTGACCACGAACCCTCATTTTCCAGTCCTCACCTTCACTCCTGTTAAGCCAGTGAAGGACTGGCCAGACGTCAGGCCAGAGCTGACAAGGTCTGTGATTGCAACTCAACATTAACTTCTTACTTAGATGCCCTGCCTTTCCTTTTGGGAGACAAACCTCATTCTTATCCTAGTTCTGATGGAAAAACATGTAGTCCAGGTAAGGAGTGGGGGAAAAGAGGAAAAGATAAAAGGTAGAAAAGACAAGAAAAATAGTAAAACCGTTAGAAGTGTGTATCCCTTGTTTGCTTTAGTAACCTTGCTGCATTCAGAGATTAATTTGGAGGAGGCACTGAGAGAGTGGAGTATGTCATTCTTAAAGCATACAGCTAGCAAAAAGGCAGCTCCCCAATTTTGGTTTCTTTGTCAAGTCCCTTGACAAAGGGGGGGGGGGAGAGAGAGCCATCTGTTAGCAAAGCAACAGGATGAGCTAGGCATTTTCAGTTTTGGAACTTTAAGCTCTAAAACTGTGGGCAAATGATTTTATATTCTGAGGTGGCAAGGCCTAGCAATAGCTAGCTGAAATAGCTGTTCCAGGACATTTTCTGAGTGACTGCTTTGAGGGTATTCGCTGAAATGAGTTTTTAGCCCTCATCTAGCTGATTCTGTGTATTTGAGTTAGGCTTGTGAGAATACTTTCCCCATAGCCATTGGACTCAGAAAACTTCTTGTTTGCTTTATGTCCTTTTTAAGAGTGCACTCAGAACAGTGTCTTCCGTAAATTTCAGTCACTCTCATTCTGGATTGCCTGCTAAGGTCTAATAAGTTATCTTTTCAGTTTAAGTTTGGTTAATGTTTTTAGAAGAAATCTAAACTTCTGTGGCATAAATTATAATTATTAAGTTGTGTTTCTTTTATAAAAATCTGATAACAATTTCCCCCTCCTTAATCTTCATAGAAAATGTGCCAGAGGAACTTCGAGAACCATTTTACACTGATCAGTATGACCAGGAGCACATCAAACCACCCGTTGTAAATTTGCTCCTATCAGCTGAATTGTACTGTCGTGCTGGGAGTCTCATTCTCAAGAGTGATGCCGCAAAACCCCTGCTGGGCCACGATGCTGTCATCCAGGCTTTAGCGCAGAAGGGTCTTTATGTCACAGACCAGGAAAAATTGGTAACTGAACGAGATCTCCACAAGAAACCCATACAGATGGTGAGTCTTTCCGTAACCAAAATTACTTTGCTTGACGCACATACTTCTGAGTATGAACTGTATTATAAACTAGAGATATGTTTTGAAATTAGATTGTCATCTCTGCCTGCGATGTAAAAACTTTTTCTTAAAAATTTCCAGGTTAAGGATGACCTTACTAAACTATTTTAGAATGTTTGGTGCCATTTTAATACCGAAGGGCAACAGTTACATAATTTCCAACTACTTTAAAGTGATTTTTATTCAATTTAAAAACTTTTTTCCGTTATAGAGCCTAGCTAAGGGAGATGGGAAGTGAATCTTCTCATAAGGAAAGACAAGAGATTTTAAGTCTTCCTTGAAGTGTTCACTGACATAGTTGGTAAATTTCTGCATATCAGATGTTTCAGTTTAGTAATCCTTAATTCATTCTTGTGGTGAACACACAATTAAGGGCTCTAAGCTGGACTGGGAAAAGCCTTCAGGAACTCTCTCATTATAGTCCTTGGAGACAAGTTCAAAATGTTTAAGTTCACTGTATGTTACTTCAGCCTGTTGTGCTACTTTAGCTGGGGTTTACAAATGCTGGGCACCATCAAGAATGGTATTAGAAAGAAAAATGCATTTGTGCATTTGTTTAAATCACGCTCTGCTCTGTCTTCAATTATTAATTATTTAATTTAACTAAGTTGGATCCTTTAGAAGAGGGTTTAGGACATGTATTTTTAAACACATTTTCTGGGTGATTTTTATGATCAAGAATGTACGGAAAATATTGATCTAATCCAGAGTCATTTTGTATATGTAGTCCTCAGAGTTTAGAGAGGCTCTGTGATTTGCCTAAGAAAATTTGAAAGAGCTAGAAGTGACTATAATTTCCAATGCTGTTACTGGAAGCACTTGTGCACTTAAGTATTTGTAATCATGTTTACTCAGCTACTTATCTCAACTGTAGACTGTGTCCTGAATCATGTATAGGAGATAAGAGTTGGTAGTTTGTAAAAGTCAGTTATTTAAGTAAATGTGTATATATGTACATTTGTACTGTGTATGTAATATGAAATAATGAGATTGATTCTCATATATGACTTGTAAAATAACATTACTTAATCAGATCTTATTGTGGAACACTCATTATTATATAAACAAAAAATTATTTGAAGTGCTTTCTTTCAATGAGTATCAAAAAGATATAGTCTGTTTGCTTTATGGAAGTTTAAGAGTGGACCGATATGTCATTTGATAAGGTATAAAATATTTCCTCATGAACTGTCAGTATTGTTACAGTAGATGTTTTAGTATATTCAGAATATATAAACTAGAAAGTTGTACATCTGAACTACTGGCCATTACGCTGCTGTATTATAAATGCAGGGGGATGGAGCTCATGATTTCTTCTAGGGAGGAACAGGGGAGGCAGCATTAGATAGAATGATCAACAGGGTTTTCAGTGGATGAGAAAGGTTACAGGGTTGAAGGGATTGTTTGACCCAAGTGTGACTGTGGAAGTATGTTATGTGTTACAAGTTAGTGTGCACAGCATGGAGCCATAAATGTGAGATGCGGCTAACCAGTAGGTTGGGGTTAGATCATGAAGAGACTGTGCGAGCGGACATTAAGGACTTTTAACTTTTTGGTAGACTACAGGATTGTGGAGTACATTTTCATACTGAAATGTCGTTCTGGTTCTGTTGTTACTGGTTGGGCTTCCCCCAGCCTACATTAATTACACAAATAAAACTATGCAAAACACTGTAAATTGCTGTACTGTTGGGGTGGTGAGATTACTGTGGTCTATTAAATAATCTTCAGATATTTGTGATTTGGTATTCTTCATTTACTAGATTTTCTGGTAGCTCTTTCTTTAGCTCACTGTGCCAGTGTACTTACTCACATTTTTTAATTCTCACAAGAACTTAGCCTCCTAAGTTGACCCTGTTCTGATGAGGAAACCAAGGCCTTGAGAATATCTTTTAGATCACAGGGCAAGTAGTGAAGGCCACCTTCACCGTTAGCAAGGGTTCAGACCCCCTCTGCTTTAACTATAAATCCCATGTTCCTACTGAGTTGTATTTTTTGTCCCTTCCTAGATAATAGGAAAGCGATAGTAATAAGATGCAGGGAAGTAGGAGTAGGTAATAAGGAAGTTGGGAAGTAGCAGGAAGGAGGAGTGTGTTGCGTGGAATCTGCTTGGTGGTTTGGCATCTCAGTCATTTGACCAGGCTTCTTTTCAAAATAATTTAAGCATTTTGTTCCTGTTTTGCAGATTGTGTTAATTTCATGTATTGTAAGGTAACTAGTTGGATGCCTGTGGATAGAGAATGAAGCCGAGTTGGGATAGAATCTTTGCAGGTGGATTTGAGTTTCTTGATTTTTAGAGAATGTGTGAGAGAATCCCCTAGTTATTATTTTTCTGGGTACATGAAAGGTGTTTGAAGCAGAATTTGATCTCAGGAATGTTGTGTGGTCCTGCTTTTTCCTGTTTCTTCCTCCCCCCTCCTTTCCAACATATTGGTCCTG
The DNA here is from genome assembly GCA_004024925.1 of Scalopus aquaticus. NCBI lineage: Eukaryota > Metazoa > Chordata > Mammalia > Eulipotyphla > Talpidae > Scalopus > Scalopus aquaticus. Next base: position 9,868 of record PVIJ01009169.1, on the reverse strand, counting down.
TTTGGCAGCTGTTCTTGTGGATTTCTGTGATGCTACCATCTGTTGGGACTCAATGTAATATTCTTTGGTAGGACTTAAAAAATTTTTTTTTCTCATTTAAGAAGATTGAAAATTGCATTTTAGAGAAAAAGGATTATGTAAGCATTATGTAGTTGAGGCAATAGTAACTAGAGTCTCTTGTATATTAATGCCTTGCAAATTCATGAACTTGTCTGTGAAAAATTATTTTAAATTTCTCATCGTTATTGTCAAACAGGGTTTTTCTTTATGCTTCATGCTGAAGCTTGTTTTTTTGTTTCTCATTCATTATTTACCTAACTTGGATTCCATTATTTCCAGGTAAAGTATTACATACACCTCTGTAATAAATTCACATTATCTTTTGATAGCTTACAACCATGTGTATTATGTCCCAGTCTGTTTTTCATTTGCAATAATTCATTTAGAACTCCAAGTTTACTTTCTTATGAAATAGCTTGGTGAATGGTGTGTACTTTATCAGATCATTTCACAAAAGCCTATTTTATTTATAATGAAACTGAAGTCAATCAAGCCATTTATTCTTTCCTTCATTAGTTAATTTATGGAACTTTTATGCACTGTGCATTGTCTACTGTGATTAAAAAGAGTTTCTGTCCTTCATTGTCTCATTTTCTAGTGGGGAAAATTAACTGTTATAGAAAAATAACTAAATTATAGTACATATGTTTCAAGTGTATAGCACCCAGCTTGATTCTACTCTTAAGCTGAGTTTTGAAGGATGTGAAGGACATATTTCAAGACATTGTAAATGTGGTTATAAAAGGGTGTTAAAGGGAATGAGAGCACAGGATACACTCAAGGAAAGGTTGTAGCTTTAGCACCAGCTACTTATTGGGGAATGATGACAAATTAGACCAGATAGGTGAGGGCAGGGCACAAATAACCTTATGTATTATGCCAAGAGTGTCCTTTAGCCTGGAGATGGTAGGGAGCTCCCTAGAACAGAGTTTTAATCCAGAGAGGAGATCATCAGCTATAATACTTTGTATATATCACATTGAACCAAGTATTATACCTCAGTAAATGGAGCTGTACAAGAAAAGTACAAGAGCTCAGTAAATGGGAGTGTTAATTTCTTGCCACATAGATCAGATGTTTTAGACAGATTGGGATGGTGGACAGTTTCTTATTTCCCCCAGAAACCATTATCTTTGCTCCTTAGTCTGCTCCTGGCCATTGCTGATTTATCTGAGGATTAAGACACTTATAGATGGTAGACTGATTGCATTATTACTGGGAATTTGAAAACCTGGGGGGAGAGAGTGTCAAAACACAGTGATGGAGGTGCTTGGAACCCCTTATCTTACAGCTGCAGCACTCTGGGAAGAAGGCAGCCGTCCCTAGAGCTGCTTGTTCTGTCCTTCCTGATCTTGGTGGTTCAGTCTTCCATAGATTCTCTGTCTTCTAAGTCCCAATTTGGTTTAGCAAATTGAAAGGAATAGATGATCATTTAAAAGAAATCTTTAAAATCTCCCATTTGGATGCCTGTGTGCAGGCACCTGAACCTGGTGAATGAGTTTCTCTTTGTAGTGGCTTGGATCCCTTCTCAGCCTGTACTGCTCTGGGGTCAAAAAGACATTTATAGTAAGCTATGTTAGAAAGTGAGCTGTGGGGCCTCCTTTGTGGCACAGGGGGTTAAGTCTTAGCACTATGAAGCTATTGGCAGCCACTGCAACACGAGTTTGATCCCCGGCCAAGGAGCTTCCCACATGGTACAGCAGACCTTTCCCTATCTCCTCCTGTCTCTCCCACTGCTCCCCTCAGCAGTGTATTTCAGTAGATCTGCCTGTTCTGCTCCCTACTCTGTCTCTGGTGAATTCTCTCACTGTTCCATCCCCCAGCCCCCACCTACACCCCAGCTCTTTTATGCATAAATAAATAAATCTTTAAAAAAATAAAGTGAGCTGGTTGCAAGGTTAGTTATCTTTTCAGGAAGTTCTTTGGGTATACTTGCAGTGATGTGAGAATGCTGATTATTGTTGTCCTAAAGGTAAAAATTTAGTTTGTGGTCAAGCTTAGAAAGAAAATGAAAGTAAGATAAATGTGACAGAATGACCTGAGGGAAGTGTGTGCAGTTCTCATAGTTAGAGTGGTTTGGGGCAGCCTTATACAGGAGAATATATTTGAGCAGAGATCTAGATAATAAGGAGGCAAAGATAAGGGGTGTGGGGCACATCTTAATAGACTTAATATGCCAGGAATAGGCCTCTTTATCACCTTGGCTTGGGACCTAGATGTCAGTCTAGACCCAGTGAGCCTGTGAAGCTCTATTGCCATTATTTAAAGGATGCGGATTGTCTTGGGTTGAAAAGGACAAGGGTCTTGGGAGCTAGAAGAAGGAAGCTTTTGTCTTTGCCTCATACCTTCCCCACTCCCTAATGAAGAAGAGATACCGAGAAGAATGTAGTTAGGAGGGTCTTGTCCAGTTGTAGGTTTATCAGTGAATACTTCCTCTCTGTCTCAGAATCTCATCTTTATTCTCCAGGTGCTCTTCCTCCTCATCCTTTGACGTGTCCTCCTCTGTGTCTTTGATGCCATGTTCCTACACTTAGCATTATTCTGAAGATCCCTGCTCCACTCTATTATTTTTTGGATTTATAGCTGTGTATATTATCTCTACACAGGTTATTAAATTGCCTGTTTTTCCTTTGGTAACCTAATACTTTTTGATTACTCTCCCAGCCCAAGAAAAACCCAGATGGGTACAGGATGATTTCATTTACTCTTCAACAGGGGATTGCTGACAGAGGTAATAAACACGGAGGTTCTAAGTTGGCAGATTATCCACAAAATAAAGTTCATGCCTGGATAATAAAGTTCCTATTAGTAGGCATACTGAGAATACCTCTGAACTTGCATACTTTTTAAAGGGATTCTGCCCTTCACTGCATAAAAGCAAAGCATGCTGTTAGTGGGAAAGCTCTTTAATAGAATGATTGTGCATAGAGAGGAAAGAAAAGAAAGGATATATTGATAATTATCCAGTGAAACACCCAGACATACCCATTTGTGGGTAAATGCCCAGCCAGACAAGATTGGCCCTCCTCTTGCTTGCTTCCTTCTCCTCTTGTGGATGCTTCAGATCTATGGTCTGCTTTCAAGGGTCAGTTTTAAAGTTTATTTTTGTCTGATCCTTTGTTTGGTTTCTCTATATTCCATGTATAAGTAAAACCATTCAGTATTTATCTTTCTCCTTCTGGCTCACCTCACTTATATAATCTCTTCCAATTCCATTCATATTGCTGCAAATGGCATGAGTTTATCTTTTTTGATTGCTGAGTAGTATTCCTGTGTGTGTGTGTGTGTGTGTGTGTGTGTGTGTGTGTGTGTACGTACCATATCTTCTTTATCTACTCATCTGCGTTGTTTCCGTATCTTGGCTATTGTAAATAGTGCTACTGTAAACATAGGAATCCAGATTTCCTTTCGAATTTGGTTTTGGGGTAGATATCTAGGAATGGAATTGCTGGGTCATATGGTAGATCCATTTTTAGTCTTTTGAGGACTCTCCATACTTTTTACTATAGGAACTGGATCAGTCTACATTTCCACCAACAGTATAAGAGGATTCCTTTTTCTCTAACATTTGGTTCTGATTGGTTTGTTTTTTATACATGGGCCATTCGCACAGTATCTCATTGTGATTATGATTTCCATTTCCCTGATGATAAATGATGATCAACAAATTTTCATGTGCCTGTAGATGCATGCCTTCTTTGGAGAAGTGCTTATTTAGTTCTTCCTGTTGTTTTGATTGGGTTGTTTTGTTTTTGTTGAGTTGTATGCGCTCTTTGTAGATCTTCAATATTGAAACTCTTCTTCTTACGGAGATTCCTTTGTTACAGTCCTACTAATAATTTCCTGGAGGGAACATTTTCAGGAATTTGAAATTTTAGGGCCACATTCATTTACTGTATAATTTGTAAGCTAGGAAATACTTGGTTCATTCAGTATGTATTTGTTGAGAATTACTGTGGGCCTAGATAGTAGGATGCAGTAATGAAGACAGGCCAAGTCCTTGTTATCACAGAGCTCATATTTTAGTAGCAAGGCAAGTGATAAAAGGCTAAAATAAATTATAACAATCTATATAATCTATATAATAAAATCTATATAATAAATTAATATAATCTATATAATAAATTATAATTATAACAGTGGTAAATGCTGTGAGGTAAATAATTCAGGAAGGGACTGGAGGGAGCAGAACATGAGAACATGCTCTTAGGAAGTGGTCAGGGAAGGCCTGTCCAGAGAGTTGACATTTGAACTGAGACCTAAATACCAGAATGAACCAGCTTATGATGATCTGGGAAAATATCATTCAGACGAAAAGAACAGCAAGCTCGTTGACTTTGATGTAGGAGTATATTTATATGCAACTGAGGATGGGTGTGAGCAAGACTGATAGGGAGAGCGGTGTGCGACCTGGCTTAGTGAGAAAGAGTGTAGCCAAAGTTGGTAGAGCCCTATAGACCATGATAAGAAGCTTGAGTTTTATTCTGAGTGTACAGGACGTCATTGGAAGATTTTAAATAGGGCAGTGAGTTTGATCTGTTTTTCTAATGCCTTCTAGTTACCTTGTAGACAATGAGGTATAGGAGGTGGTGGTGGGAAGGGGCTGGGTTGAGGCAGCTGGACAATCAGAAATTGTATTTTGGACATGTTAAGTTTCAAGTGTTTTCTAGCTAAGTATTTGTGTATATGAATCTGAAGTTTAGAAGTCCTTTGTAGAGTTTTAAATTTGGGAGTCATCATAATTTAAAGCCCATTGGCCTGAATGAAAGCTCTTTAGGAAGAGAGTGTGGATAGAGAATTATTAAAAGTCATTATAGTAATTATAGTGTGATAGCAAAACTTCATTTCTCATAAATGTCAGCATTAATTAATATAGTAATATTATAGTAAACCGAAATAATTAGAAGAAGACTGATGACATGTATGTGGTAACTTAGGTAAGGGCAATATACAGTCACTCTTGCATGGTGGAGCATGAGTTGTAATCCAGATAAAGACATTCAAAAGCTTTTTCCTTACATCGTAATGTTTTGCAAAGCTTATTTTAACTGAAGAAACCATTTGTCTTGTTGAAAAAGCAGAAGTGGGTTTTTTATAGTATTTGGTTGGGGCCTCTGGAACATTCATATTGTTCTTGAAGCCAGTCTTCAGGTTGCTTTGTAGAGAAATACTTGAGAGAGAACTATGTGCAGAAAGAGCAAAGCAAGACAAAAGATTTTAAGAGTTGATTCAGGTTTGACTCCAACCCCCAGGGCAAAATTTACCCCAAGTAAAAGAACTCTTGACCTAAGCTAGGTTGGCCCACAATGAGGTGGTTTATTTTCCTGCAGTAAGCAGACATGGAACTTATTATCATCCCAGTAGGGTCCATGGCCATCCTGCCTGTTTCAGAGGAATAAGAACCTGAGAGTAAGAGAAACCCGGGTTCAGAGTGGAGATCAGTAGAAAATATAGACTGCTCAGTGGGGAAGACGTTGGGTAAGAAAAAAGGACTTCCCATGAGAGCTGAAGGTGGGAATGGAAGGAGCTGATCATGTTGACAACAAATTTCTAGATAGACTCTGCCTCCCTGGTGTTACTTGGGAAAATCTTTAAAGGGAAAAGGAAGAATTCTGGTATCTCACACATCCTTTAATGCTTTATTTACTATGCCAGCTTCATGACTAAAAAATACAGATTTTTGATTGTATGATAAATGTTTCAAAAACACTTTAATTGGAAGAAGCATGTCAGAACATCTCGTGTAATAATCTGAAAGGAAATAAGATATTTCATTTAGCTCCATTTCTTTTCTCTTAGTGTTTTATTTTTATTTTATTGAGATGTAATTAACATACAATGTTGTATTAGTTTTGAGTGTATAACATAATGACTTAATATATGTATAACTGCAAGATGATTACCGCAATAAGTTTGGTTGTATTGCCATTTTTAGGCCTTTTGTTTCTCCATGAAAAGTAAATGGCATTAATACATTGTAAGTGTTAAACAATTTTTATCGTTAAAAATTGACTTCTAGTCAAGAATCCAACTTCTAGTTGAGAATCCAACTTGAATTTTCTACATGCTGAAGCTAAGTGTGACCATTTAAATCCTTAAATCAAGTTCTTAATGGGGAAAAAGATACTCTAATTTACAATCATTCCACCCAGGGAAGGTACTAGACAGTGTCCTATTCATGTAGAAACAGCTCCACAAAGATAGGACCATATTGGTCATGTTTGTCATCTTTCCAGCATCTGGCCCAGAGAAGGTGCTGAATCAGTGACGGAATTACAGATGTTAGTAGCGAATGATTTAATTAATATTTTTAGAAAGAAGTTGTTCAGAATTACAACTAAAAGAGTGGTAGAGTTGTTTTTGTTTTCTTAGGGTCAAGTGAGCTGTAATTATACATGAAATGCATATTTATTTATTTATTTTAGATTTATTTATTTTTGCATACAAGCTGGGGTGCAGGCCAGAGGTGTGGGGCTGTGAGAGGGCTCACCAGAGACAGAGCTGGGAGCAGAACAGGCAGATTGACAGAAATACACTCCTGAGGGGAGCAGCGGCTGAGGCAGGAGAGGTCTGCTGCGCCATGTGGGAATCTCCCCGGCTGGGCATCCAACTCAGGCTGCAGCCTCGGATTGCTCCCCAGAGCTGGTCTTAACCCACTGTGCCACCAGGGAGGCCCGAAATACATATTTAATGAGTTTCCAAAAGTGGGTGTCCTGGGGAGGCTCCTGAACTCATGGAATTTGTGAGAAAATGTAATTAAATTACTAGATTGTTAGCTTTCTTCTTTATCATTTTAGCATAGTAATTCCCTGTCTACTTTCAAATAATCACAGGAAAAAAGTTTGGATTTTTGGTTTCATTTAGCTCATGATCAATTGCTGACTTCCTCCTGCCTTTGTTTTTGGGTCAACTGTGTTGTTTAAAATTTCACAATTAATATATAAATATATCACAATACTGTACACTTTCAGTATCGTAGAATTTTATGTCAAATAAGTTTTATGTTAAGTAAAACAATCTTAAAAATTAAAAAATTTGTAACTATGGTGACAGATATTAACTATGCTTTGTGGTTATCAATTTGCGATTTATACGAATACCGAATGTGGTACACTTAAAACTAGTATAATGTTACCTGATTTTACCAGTTTCATGAAATGGAAGCATGCTTGAGATAAGACTACATTTTAGAAACTAAATCAGTTACAACAGATTTTAAGTGAAGACAAATTCTTTCATTACATAGTAACACAGTATTGCTCTAGATATATTTTTATTCTAAAACTTAATTCAGAGTTTTACTGTATTTGTACAGTCATTTTTTATAAGGCATATAAAACCCAAAGAGTAGTTGGGGACCTATGACTTTTGTCTGCTTGCCCTGAACAAGATAATGAGGCCAATCAGATTCTTTGCTTCAGAAGTCTGAACAAATTATGGAAGGTTATTTGCTTGTTAGCAAATTGGGAAATTATGCAGAGTTCTAAGATAAAAGGGCTGGAGGACCGTGGAGTTAGGGATGGAGAAATGACCTGGAAAGACTTCTTAAGCATTTTTCCTTATAAAATGAATATTTTTTGAAGGCTCCCACAACATTCTGTGTATAAAAAATCCAGACTTTATCTGTTCATTCCCTTGTTAGTGAATGTTTAGGACTACCTGCACCAAAGGGATTTTAAAAAGCACGATGACAGGATGACAGTCCCAATTTTAAGAGACATCTTGATCCCTGTAATATAGATGAATAGGCTGAAGTTATGTTGCAGTGACCTTTATTGAAATAAGGAAAAGAGGAGGAAGAAATTGAGGTGGGGGACTCACCTCAATGGGTACTGTAGTGTGACTAGAGAATGAATTCAGTTGGGGACAGATTTAAGTTTAAGATGCCTCAGCTTATCTAACTCATCAAGTTTAAGATGCTCGGTGAGGTGTAGGCTAAAGATAGAAGTTGGGCATCAAGTGAGTAGTTAAGTTTGTTTGAAACCAAGGGATTGAGGTACCCAGGGAGGGCATTCTAGATAGTAAAAAGAGAAGGCTGGGGATAGAACTGTTAGGAGCTCAGATACATCAGTATTTCATAGAGAATCTTGTGGAGGGTGAAGAACAATGTAGGGTGAAGAACTGAGCAACTCTGTGTTGTATCAGAGTCTTCTTTTTTGTTTAACACCTACTTGCTTGTGACTTTTCGCCCCATTTTACTAGTTAATCATATTTTGGTCTTTCTGATTGGGGAAATATTTCCGTAGTTAGTTTAATAAATTTAGAACATCATATATTAATAGTGATCTTACAGATTTTTCTAAAATAGTTTTGAAGTAAAATTTTTTTAACCATGAGGCATACGAGTATAGAATTCTTCAGATATTTTGACGTCTTATTAATTGCAATACTGTGCATTGGTACCACTTGTTTGTAAAACGCTTCTCCTCCCCATCTTCTACAGAGTTTATGCCATACTCTAGTTTCCATGTAACTATGAGTACTTACTGGAAAAGCTTGAAGATTCAAGGAAAATGAAAATTTTCTTTTATTTAGATGTAATTGATATATAGCAGCATATTAATTTCAGGTGTATAATATAATCATTCAATAGGTGTATGTATTGTGAAATGATAAACAGTAAATCTAGTTAATATCATCACCACCATATATAGTAATAAATTCTATTCTTGTGATGAAAACTTTTAAGGTATGTCCTCTTAGCCACTTTCACATATATTATACAGTATTATTAATTATGGTTCTTGCTGTATATTACATTGCCTTGACTTTATTTTCTAGCTGGGAGTATGTACTTCTTAGCCCCCTTCTAATTATAACATTTTCCTTTAATAAGTAGCATTACTATTGATAAATAATAACATCTATTGAATTTTTAACAATCTAAGTTAGAATTTAGATTTAAAGTCAACAGTTAATTATTCATTACTAATTAATGTTTGAAAGGATTTTTATGTGTCATAGTCTACCAAAATTATGCAGATGGCATTTTATGTGGCCAGTAACTTGATCCACTGTTGCAAAGTCAGTCCTGGTTAGATGTTTCCAACTGAGAGGATTAAAGAAAGCTTAACCATCTTTTGGTCCCTTTACACCGTTCTTCACCCTAGTTAGAAATAACAGTGAAGATTTGACAGTGTTATTGTAGGTAGGAGCATTTCCACGTTCCCCAGGTATTTTGGAGGGCAAGGGAAATAACTGCTTTGTAGCTGACCAGCATCATTGTAAGCACACTGGTCCATATATTCAAATTCATTTCAAGCACATGATTTTCTGTCAGCTAACTAGTGAGGCATACCCCAGGAAAGCTCTTTCCTCCCCTTTTCCCTGACAGATGGAGCTGTCAGAGTTCTGGCTAGTGTTTGTGTAGAGGCCATGAGACCAATTTAGTGGTTTGGTCTCTCAGTTCCACCACTGTGGCCTCATAACGTGGACCCTGCTTACCATCAGGCAGTCCCCTAGAAAGCCGTGGGTGACCTGAAGACTGCTGACGGTGGGAGGAAAGGCTTCAAGCTCTTACTCTGCTGCTCGGGTTTTAGGCCTAGCTGTGTTCAACTTTGTGAAAGTTGTACAATTATGTGACACTTTCCCTGCTGTTACTCAATTTTAAATTGTCTTTGCAGTTTTATTTTTAAGTTTACAGCTTATTTATTTATTTTTTTAATATATATTTTTATTGTTATTTATGTCTTTTACATTTTGTATTCCCCTTGGGTAGCCCACCACCGATTCACCTGTGATCCATCTCCATGGTCCCTTGTGTTGTTTTCTATTCCATTTTGTGCGCTTTTCCTTCCCTCCCTCCGCC
>PVIJ01009168.1:0-68597 GCA_004024925.1 Scalopus aquaticus | reverse complement strand
TAATTATCTTTTTTGTGTTGTCTTTGTCTGGTTTTGGTATTAGAGTAATATTTGCTTCATAGAATGTGTTTGGTAGTACTCCTTCCTTCTCGATTTTTTGAAAGAGTTTGTGTAATATAGGGACTATTTCGTTTTTGAATGTTTGGTAGAATTCATTTGTGAAACCATCTGGTCCTGGGCTTTTGTTTTTGGGGAGGTTGTTAATTACTGTTTCAATTTCACTACATGTGATTGGTCTGTTTAGGTGTTCTGTATCTTCTTTGTCTAGTTTTGGGTGATTGTATAGTTTTAGGAATTTGTCCATATCCTCTAGGTTGTTATACTTGTTTCCGTATAGCTGTTTATAGTAATCTCTGATTATTTTTTTTTATTTTTGCTGTGTCCGTTGTGATTTCTCCTTTTTCACTTATGATCCTATTTATTTGTGTTAACAAAGTGCTCCTTTGACTCATTAATAACGTCTACATGAAATCCATGGTTGAAAAGAATTCTGAGACCACTTCCAAGATCTTCAGAAAAATGTTTGTGATCCATTAGTCAATGTCTTCCTTAGTCAATTAGTTTCCAATTAGTCAATTAGTCTTCTTTCTATAAGGGAGAGTTAGTGTATATGACTGTGCTTTCCATTGCTGTCTTGGAAAACTCAAGATTTTGACCTGAATTTCCATGTGAGACTATTTCCACAGTGTTCTATTCATCATTGCGGACTAAATCTTGAATCCGTCTGGCTATTATGCATGACAGGCTGTTATTCTGACGAAAGAGAGAACAAGAGTGCATGGTTCAGCATTAGGTATGGTCTTAGAAATAATTCAGTTATATTTGTCATCAGCATCTCTCAAATAAAGGGCAATGCTTTAAAGATGTAGACATTTAGATTGGTATGAGATAATTTGCTGCGATAGCTATAATTAAAAGTGACAAAAGAGTTGATATATGATCTTGCAAGGCAATGAAATAATAAACCTAAATGTACAACCCTCCATTTAAAACATGACCTGTTGAGTATAGCAGAATTTTTTTGAGTAGGACTGGCTTTAAATCATTCTCAAGAAATTATGGTCCAGGTTCTCATCTGAGATAGTCAACCACAGGATTCCCCCTTCAAGATACATAAAGTGAGACAGTAGATGTGTGTGATTTATATGAATTGCTGTTTGCCGGTGTCTGTGTAAGAGGCTGTCAGAGGGATGTTGCCTTTAATCTAAAAGTACTCAGTTGTTGGCATGTTGGCATTGTACCTACTCAGAAATGAAGATATGAGATTTAAGGTATTTCTGAGGAATTTTAAATAATTGCTAGAATCAATTTGAGTTCTGTAAAAACCTGTACATATCTTGGGAGAGAAAACAAAGGACTATTCATATAGATGATCCCTTGCCAAATTGGGCATGTGAAAGCTTATAAGAATTTGCTTATAAAACTTAATATAGTGACTTAATGCCTTAAGAATATAACTCCTTCAAATGCCTTAAATTTCAAGAGGGTTTTACTACCCATGTTTTCTTTTAAGAACGTGATGCATTTGGAACAATATAGGTGGGCAAATGATTCTTTAAGCATTATACTTGGCACCAAAGAGGAATTAAAATACAAGGTTTACAGATTGTGTATGCCAATACATCAACAAAGCTAGAAAGAAGAAAGATCAGTGCAGGTATTTTCTCACATGTCAAGCAATTGTAAAGAGGATGCATTTCTCTAAATAGAATGGGCACATCAATCTGTTCTGACTAATCTTAGCCAACAGAGGTGAAATAAAAATAGGTAAGAAGACCTTAGTCATAGAGTGCGTTTATGTCAGCAAAGTTCTGTAAGCAGTCAAGGACATTATGGACAAACACGTGAGTTAGAGGTATTTCTCTTTATATTATAAAAATGTGCTTTCCATATGGAATACATTCTTCTCAGACTTTAGAAATAAGATTGTATTAGTCTTTTCAATAAAGTATGTGCCTTTTTTGTTTTTATCAGACACTAAGACTTCACAATCCCCTTGTTGCACTGACTGCCAGGAATCTCAGAACTGTACTTAGTACTTAGATTTCAGAGACAGTGTCATTCCAGCTTCCTGGTACAATTATATCTCTTCTTGGGTGATTTCTGTTCTGCTTTAAGTTAAATTGCTACCTTAAAAATGCTATAAAATTGTAAATTACCTCAATTCCTTTGTGGGAAAATGAAGGATGTAATTTCTACCTAAAATAAAAATAAAAATATTTGAGAGCTGTTGACTTATCATGAATTTTGAAGTTAAGACCTAAAGAAAAAATTAAAGGTTTTAGGATTAAAATATAATCACAATTAGGATAATGTAAATAGTTGCAAAACTGAAGTCAAAGGGGCAAGGTTGTTGTGTTGAAATCTAAATTTATGAAAATAAGAATGAGAGCATCATAATTCTTTATGGTCACAAAACACCACGCCTGCTTCTCCCATCTTTCACAGAACATTTTGCATCCCTCAGACATGGGACTCCTGCCTGTCTGTTCCACCTAAACATATGGATATAGCGTCTTTGAAGTTTTGTTCCAATACCAGCTATTGTCTGAAAAACGTGTCTGTTTGTTTGTATACATGCTAGATGCTTTCCAAATCCCATTATATTTCTCTACTAATATTCCATATCATTGTTAATTATCATTAACCTATATTCATGTTGTCTGCCCATATATCTCTTAGACCACTGCTTCTTAATCTTTGTACAATGATTTATTCCTCCTATCACCAATTGACTGACCAACACTACAGGTAGATTGAAAATCTATCTGACCTTCATATGACTCCTTAATTACAAATATAGGGGCACAATAAAAAATACAAGTACCACATCCATCCCACAAGTGTGCTAAATACTGAGGCTTAAGCTTGCCCCTCCACCCCAACCACCTACACACATATAAACCCTATACATTTCAGGGCACGTTTTATTAAGTTTGTCTCTATTATTGATGTATTTTCTTCCACCTCTCTACAGGTTAAATTAGAAGCTTGCCTACTAGCAACATGTTTTAAAAAATAATAGTTATGAACACAATAGTTTTCAGAGAAAGGAAGAAAATGGTAATTATTATATATAGCTTTACTGTAGTTACTCTCTCCCCACTCTCTCTCCACCTTTAATTTCCACAATAAGATCATTTTAGCAATCCAATAGCAAAATCCATCTTTTTGTGATACTTGAGTATTTAGTAATGCTTATTTTGGTCCATATTTCTAATACAAACAGTATTTCTCATATGGAAAGGTTATAGTCTGATAAAAATAAATTTTTTAATTCCTACATACTGAAACTTTGCCTGGTAGATTTAAAGATAGCCACTAATACGTTATTTAAGCTTCATCTCACTATATGAAAATGAAAGTTATGTTCCCTTTTCTCCTTTGATTCCTTTGAAGCAGTTGTGTGTATATTAATGTTTACACAGAGATGTCTCTTTTCCTGTTACTATTTTCAGAAACATAATTAATTGTAGAATGAAAAGTACTGTGTTTATGAGTACTTTAGAATGATTAGTGTCATCAGATATTTCTTAAATTATAATTTTTTTTAGCTACTCTTTTTTTCAAGGTTTGGGCCTTGTGGTGGGTTCCATTCCACTGTGCCATCACTTCCTTTACTACCTTTAACTCCTAAAGGTCTGGTTTGTGTGTCCTATCATTGAATATATTTCAAATGAAAGACTTCTCTTTCCCCTTTTAATTAGCAGCAAGTGTCAGACTTTTAGTTTCCAGAAGTTAATTATTCAAATGGATGTATGCAATGTTGATAGGAATAGAGTTATACTACACCAGGAAGTTAAAGTGCAAGAAGGTGTAATCTCTCCAAAAAGAAGCTGGAAAGGTAGCAGCCTAGAATGGAAAAGTGGCAAATTTTGAGGGTTAAAGGTTTGGTTCTATTGGAGAACCAAAATTGGGTGTTTGTTTATTTTAGTGATTTGTTATATTTTAGGAATTTAGGTGTGTTGTGGAGAAGATAAGAGGTTAAGGCCATAGCCTAGAGAAGTTGTCTCGGCGTGTTTCCTGGACCAGCACACAGGTAATTCAGATGAAACATAAATTCTCTGACCACGATCTAGAACTTCTGAATCAGAGCCCAAGGAGGCAGCCCAGTGATTTGCTTTAACAGTTCCTGAAGTTTGAGAACAAGTTGACTGGAGGCAGGAAGACTAGATTTGAAGTATCTCAATTTGAGGAACTAAATTACTACTGGCACATAGTGGGTACTCAATACATATGTGCTGAGTAAATATTGTCAGAGATGAGAGCCTAAATAAATAAAGAAAAAACACAATATGGGAACCATGAGAAACTGCAGTTTCACTTGCAGTTCAGTCAAGAGAAGAATTGACTCTTAATTGGATTTTATAGATAGAGTTTTACCTTATGAGACAATTTCTTTCCTTGTAGTTGCACACTATATACTGAAAATATATGTTATGCTTTCTTAGAGACTTGAATAAAGGGAGATTTTTGGTAATGTATACCTGCTTCTGGAGAGGTCTTGGATCCATCTCTGAAAGAGAACCCAAGGAATAGGGGACCAAGTTGGAGGCTGGTGTTAGAAAAGATGGTAGTAGGAAGTAGAAAAACAGCCAGGATGGAGAAGGACTTGAGGTGGTTAAGACTGGGAGCAGGGGCCATTATTCCTGAAGCTATAGTGGTATTGTTTTCGAGGAGATTCCAACCTTGCAACAGAAAGACCAGTAATTAAGTCATTAACATCTTTGATTGCTAAAAGGAAATGTTCACTAAAAAGGAAGAACTTGTCAGTGAGAGGGGTCACCAAATAGCTGCTCTCTGCCAGTCATTCTGTTGGATCTTGACAAACATCTCATTTATTCCTCCCTACCTCACATGTGGTACGGATGTCTACATTTTATAAGCCCAGGTCAGATAGAGTAATTTGTCCAAGGTTATAGAGACACAAAGTGGTAACGCTGGAATACAAACTCAGGCAATCGGACTCCATTGCCTGCATTTAATCTTCTGTTATTTAAAAAAATGGCTTAGATTTTACAGTTTCAACCTTTTGGAATATTTATAAAGAAATATTTGCTTTTATAAATATTATTGAGCTTATAATTGTATGTAGTATATAAATTCGTAATTTAAATGAATTACTTTGGACCACAATATGAGGTTTTGATCAGAAATTTAATCTCCTCCGTAGTTAGTACATGTTGTTTGGGAAAATTGGATGTGAAATGCAGCATTTTGGCTCACAGTAACTTAGAAGGAATGTAAGCTTTTTGTCTTTCTCTTTTGGTCTTTCTATGCTTTCTTTCTCTATCAAATGCTTTTAATTATATTTGTGTATCAGTGCTTTTTCTATAAAAACAATACATTCTTCTTCTTCCTCTTTATATTTGATGTGTGTTTCAAGTTCTGAAGTGTCTTACGTTGCACTAGAGACATCCAGTTATACTTCTGTAAAAAATGAGATTTCAGAACTGTCCCATCCCCTTTCTTCCTACAAGAATGCCACTTGTTGTCTACTTGGCAATTTGATCAAACAGTTTTGGATGTAAGAGACTTGAACTGAACTTTGCTTGATTTGAACTTCAGGGACTTGGAAATTAACTTAATTTCTACACCTGAGAAATGGGTATCATAATTTTCATCCTGAAATTTTTTAGGAGAAGTGGTGAAAAGAAGACTCAATTGGTTAGCTATGTCAATTTTTTGCCTCCTTAAAGGAAACATATGGTGTAAGTCAAATACATTTTCTACCTGTTTTATTCTAAAAGTGACCCTTGCAGTATTAAAAATATAGAAGTTTTTGGAGTAAAATGGGGTGAAACTAAGAAATTATTCTTACCTTAAAATGAGTCTTCATAATACCGTAACTAGTAGGTCACCCTTTTCTTCTTTTTGTTTTGTTCCAATTACGTTTATTGAGGTAGTGCTGATTTACAACACTGTATTTGTTTCAAGTTATAGATTCACACCTCTACAAATGTACGTTTTCACACCATGCCCAGCACCAAACCCCAATAATCCTCCACCCATTTCTTGTGGTTTATTTCTCATCCCTCACTTTTAACTATTTTAACTCCTGGGAACAGCTTGAATAGTGTTTGGTGCCTTTGTAGGTGCTTATTTGATTTCAGGCTACAGAGGAACAAATGATAAATTATAGAACACCACCAAATATAATGGATTATTCGTGTTTTTCTTTTCTCCAGGCCTAAAAATCTATGCAATAAATAATAAAAGATAGCAAAAGAGTGGTAATTCAGATGATATATATTCACATAGTGCTACAGTAAAATATTGAAATAAGTAACCACCACCCTTAGCCTCCACCAGCTCCCACCTACTACTGCTCAGCCTCTTTAGTGTCAGCATAGAGGTTCCTTGAATTTTCTGCATTCAGCAACCTAAAGGTTAACATTTGCCTAAACAAGGGGTTTGCAGGACCCTGTTCTGGTACCTGTTCTGATTGGTTGTTCCTGCCAAGGTATAAAGAAGTATTTTGAATACGTACCTGTGCACCACATATAAAACCCAGAAGATTAACAATAACAGCTGCGTTGAGACTTCTAGCAAAGTACTTTCCTCTTCACTGAAATATGCAGATCTTGGATTTCAAGTTCTGCAATTTGCACTTCTATTATTGCTTTAGGAAATTAATATCAGTACAAGATGATAGGATAACAGAAGAGAGAGAGAGCTCCCCATTGGGAAGTTAGTTGAAGGCCACAGACACAAATTGGGGATGAGTTTGACCATATTCAATTTTCATGAGCATCTTGAAGCATTTAAAACAAAACAATCCCCTATGGAACACACATGCCTATAGCCAGGTGCTTTTCTCTTAATATTTAAACCCATTTTATGGAAGATTTAATCCATATGTTAAATCATTGACTTCAAAAGGTATTCCTTGAGAAGCTAATCGAAATGATGAAAAACGGGTCTGAGGATTATGTTCAAAGATGTCATTTATGGGTTGGGGGTTGGGGCTAAGGAGAGATAGAGACACTTGGGAGAGTTGCATGAAGTCATTTAAGTAGGTGAAATGTTCTAGAGTACAAGGGAACACTTGAAATTTCATAATCATAAAATCTTTCTTCATTTCCAAAAGAGCATGTTTTTGAGACAGTGTATAATATAGCTATTTGTTCTCTTGAACACATCTCAGGGAAGAAAAAGAAGTCGAGAAAATGAGCCCATTGTTTTTTGAAATTAGTGACAAACTTCAAAATAATTCCAAACAAACCTCAAATAAAACATTTTCCCCCTACTGTGAATCCTATTTAAACTGTTTGGGTCAGTCTGTTTTAATGAGTCGCATTCATGCTGACACATCCACACACTTCAGACAAAGACGACTGTACCTCTAAACCCATTTAAAAATGATAGATGACTGTCAGCTTTGTGAAAGCGGCACATGCAGTGGCTTGATAGCGCAGAATGAAAGCAATCTACAAGTGCAAGTCTGTTTCTTTTGGCAACGGAAGGAGTTGCTAATGGATTCATCATTTTCTGTTAAGCATGAATGTCAAACAAAAAAACATTTAGGGCTCTATTCAACTGAATTTCCGGCTCGACGCTTGCCAGCCATGGAAGCCCTGTGACTTGGAACCTGTGCAGCCCAAGCCTGATTCTTGTTTCCAAAGTTCTGTGGGGCCAGTGCCACGGAACTTGGAATTCTGCCGAGGGCTCCTCCTCCTCTCTTCAGTTCCCCCTCCCCCCTTTGTCCGATCATATGAAGCCACCAGTTATGCTTCCTAAATGAATGCCATCTATGGAGGCGATCTGGTTGCCAACTCTTACAACTTTAGCTGACTCCACCTTAGAATCACACAGGAAGTCCACTAATACCACTTGAGAAGGAATGGAAGGATGAGGATTTGTGGTATCCAGGGTTTCTGGAGCCTTCCTGCCTTGGAATTTACTGATTGAAGCGGGCATTGCTTGTTTCTATTTTAGGGTCATAAAATCCAATAGTCTGTACTCTTATTTATTTACTAATAAATAAATAAAAAAAAAAAAGTTGGACTGCCTCGTTTTCAGTAACGCTTTGTTCTTTGAATGAACCTTGAGAGGACTTGGGGGAAAGTTCTGGTCTCAGAACACAGTTATCTTTCTATCCTTTACCACAGGAGAGCTGCCCTTGACTGAAAGATCGGTTTCTTCAGTTAGGCATAGAGTGGGACAGTGATGAATACACTGAAGTCAAATAGATCAGTGCCACCTACCCTGGCAGAGGAAAGATGGCAGTAACACAGGCCCTGGGCCCTCCCATACCAGACAAACTATATAGTGCCAAATCTGCCACTGGCCATGTGGTATGACCTTGGACTAGTCTCTTAATCCCTCTCTGCCTCATCTTCACACTTACTTGTTTTGGGGATTAAATGAGACAACATGAGTATGAGAGTGTAAATTATAAATCACTGTATAAGTAAATGTCATTATTAATTGACCTATTTTAACTAGTAAAATTGATAAGTATTAAGAGGTAATACAGAATGGTCTTTTAAGTAGAAATAGAAATGGAAAAGTAATAAGACTCTATTTATTGTCTGTGAACTTAAGAAAAATCAATGTACCCCTTAAGCTGGAAGACATATTTATTCCAACATTTTATGAGTGTACTGTGTCACGGCTTCTTATATTATTTAATCTATGGAGGTGTCCTAGACCACTTTCTACTCTCCAAATGTCAACCTTACCACCAATCATTCCACCATTACAATATACTATTTTGCATTTTTCAGGTATTTGTGTTCTTCCTATTGTCCAGTTAAAATGCAAATATGTAGAAGGGTAGATGTTAGCACTTTATTTAGCAATAAACACTTTAACACTATAAAACTGGGCTAAGACACAGTTCTCTTGGGAAGAAATAGGATACCAGGAAGAAAGAAAGGAAGCCCTGAAATCAATTTCACTTTCTTTGCAGATATGCCTCATCTCTCTCTTAGTATTTAGTGATATTAGGAGAAAACTTAAATAAGTTAAAAAATGTTGCCAGTACCTTCCAAATAAAGTGGCATTAATAATGACGATGGCGTCAGCCTAAGAGATAAAGTAGAATTTGTAAGACAATAAATTTGTGGTCTTCCTTGAAGATATTTCAATCCAAAATATGAAATATCGCCACCCATAGGATACCTGCCCTACTCTCTAGCTAGACTCAAGCACGCATAATATATACTTTAAGAATATATTTCTCAAAATACCATTTATCTGTATATTTGTAATAGATACACATTTACTGTGAATTGAGACTCTTTTGCCTCTGTATTCAATACTTCACACAATGCCTAGTACCTTCCTAGGAGCTCAGGAAAATATTTGCTGAATTTATTAGCTACAGTATCTGGAAGATAAAACAGATTAACCTCCTTTCTCCTGGTGCATCTAGAACTTGGTCTACCCAATAATCAAAGCTGAAGATTTTTTTCAGCTGAATATCAAACATTGTAAAGATTTAGTCACCACATGATTTTAAAATGATACTGCCATTAGATGATGCTTTAATCAAATTGTATTCGATTAAACATTTAACTAAATGTTTTATGCTTGTACCTCCTAGAAAAGCAACTGAACTCGCCAAGGAATTGTCCATGCTTAGACTATATTGTATTGGGAAGGCTACAATCCAAATGTTACTTTAACAGCAGAAACGATCAGATTCCTATTCTGCAGGGCTAGTTTCAATGAAGAATTTTCAGAATGATGAAACCAGATTTAGCTGGTAGCAATTATTGGTACATTTCAGATGAGCTCAGCATGAAGAATAAGACTGAAGAAAGATTAAGTCTCAAATACTAAGGGACAGAAAAGAAAATGAAAAGAGGGACTTGAAACGCAGGAAAGGACCAGTTATCTGCAGGAAGCTAGTATTCTTATGTGAGATGCATGTGACCCAGTCTGGGTTAGAATGTTATCTCTATGTGATCTGCAGAATTTCTCTCTTGACTGTGGCAACCTCAGAAGAGTGAATTAAAGTCTTAAGGAGAAAAATCAATAAAGAAAAAAAAAAGATAAAAGCAATATGGCTGGAGAGCATTTCAAAAACCATATAAAAGTCTCTTAAATGGCTGTGGAAGACTAACCAGTGTTTATAAGGGTTTAACAGGAATACCAATAAGAATAGATTTGTTGGTGTCCTTAAAGGAGCAAAGAGACTTCTGAGTGGCTTATGTCATTTGACTGGTCTTTGTTTCAGTCTGGTGTGTGATACACAGAAGCATGAATTGCATGAAAGACGGCCTGTGATGACAAGAAATTCATTTGAGTGAGATTATGAGAAAGTTAAGATTAGAGTAGCATTAGTGCTGCTGGGTGCTGTGGATAAATGAAGCACAATATTCTGAGTGCCTTTCCTGTGACTGGATCTACATTATTTGTAGGCTGGGGATTTCTTTCACTGAACTCATTTCTTTGTCTGAATGCAGACAACATAGTCATCTGATTCCAGTAGTATATATATTTTTTTCTCTAATATACTTTTAAACATTTTGTAAGACAATTTTCTTCAATTGTAAGAAGTCGAACTCTACAAACCTTCTCCAGGCCAACTTTTCTTCTAATTTAGATGAGGTGAAGGAAGAAAGAGGGAAAGAGTTGATATAATGGAGTGACAGAAACATTTAGGGAAATGGGTGGAGTTTATTTCTACTAGTCAAGGGAATGAATATCAATTATAATCTTAGAGTTTACAGAGCTAGATTTCAAAATATTCAAAGAAGATCTAAATATCATCCTCCCTGCCAGGTCTGAGATCCATTAAAGGGGAAAGTATCTGATGTTGTATTTGTTTAATTGTGCTTTAATTTAGTAGTTCATTTCATTCTTTCCTGAGTCCCTATCATGTCACAGGTATTCTTTTACTAATGATAAATTTTCAAAACTAAAATTCTGGCTATGAAAACTATGAATATTCTTTAGTTGGAAGAAAAAATACCTGTGTGTTTTGATGAAAGCTCACTGTGAAACTTTATAGAATCCTGTAAACCCTGGGCCCAGAGAGGTTAAATAACTTCTGAGAGTTCTAAAACTAGTAAGCAAAAGAGCTAGAATTTACACTTGGCTCTGATTCCAACGGAGGTGGTTTTTGCTCTACTGTGACAATCTTGGATTGCTTAATCAATGAGTTCCTGGAGCTAAATATGCCCAATTAAGAATGATGAGCTAATATAAGTTTTATAGGTTACAATCTTGTTCTTTTTTTCCTTCTATATGTAACTGGATCCTCCAGAGCCCAGAGGCCACAGGGCAAGGTGACTTTGTTGGGGCTGAGGTGTACCCACTTTGTGCCTGTAGGAGTCTCCCTACCGCGGTCCCAGTGAGCCCAGCTCTGGCCATGGCTCCCTGGATCCCACAGGCCCTTGAGCATGAAATGACCTGAGTGCAGGCTGGTCTAGGCTGGGGGTTGGGCTTTTCCCTTTTATATCTGGCTCCAGGATCATAAATGGACCAATCAGTTTCAAACTAAATGGAACCATCAGGTTTGACTTCAATGGACCAATGAGGTTCAAGCTGTCACTCAACCTTGATTTAGTAATAGGGATTGAAAATGGATAACGAGATGATTGGTGCTAAACAATCCAATAAGATACTTAGGATTGAAAATGGTCCAATCAGGTTTGTAGAGTAGGGGACTCTGAAAGGACTATAAGGCAGAAGAAGAGCTAGTTTGAGTCACTCAGCAGCTGGCCTCTGAAGAGAAGTGAAGAATTCATCTGACCAAGAAGGATTCAACAGAAGAGAGAGAGAAGCATCTAGCAGATGGGATTCACCAGACCTCTATGAACTTCTAGACCATTGCAGAGACCCAGCTGCTGCACCTGCCTCTGACATTGCCTTCAAGAAACATTGTGGGCCCTGGCTTGTGTCTCTAAGAGCTGTTCATTGTTGGTGTATGCCAGTATCTCACAAAGAGCTGTCTACAGCCTCTGGTTCGCCAGCTCCACTTCCTGGTGCTGTTGAGTCCATCACTGTCCAATCCAGTATCTGGAGCAGCTTCAGATTTCAACTGAGGATTGCTGAAATGTTACCTCATCTTCCATGGGTTGCCTTTGTTTGCAACTTTTAGACACTGCAGATACTACCTGGGGTAAAACAGCCAGCCATTTGTAGCTTTAGTAACTGTCCTTTCCCCCAATCTGCTGTTTGCTAAATAAACACTGTTGTTGCTGGTCCTTGAGCCTGAGTGGCATCTGGCAGTTGAATGCACATATGTGAACCCACTGACAGTGACCTGTCTCCAGCGTTGACACTGTCCTTTGGTACTGTCCTCTCTGCAGTGTTTTACCATATAGTTGGATTTTTTCCCTCCTGTATAATTGGTCCTTCCCCATTTTACCTTATACACACGCACTCACTAACCTGTAGACTACCGAAGAGATTTTAAATAGTCCTAATCCAAGCATTTAGTGATGCTGCAAGAGATCATTCTTGCAGTCACTCTAGTTTTACCTTGTGCCTTGGTGATGAACTCTCTCTTTTACCCTGCATGAAGTCTCACTGTTAACAAATGGTTTGTTCCCATTTTTTTCCTGAATGAGAGTGCATTGCTTTGGGCAGTTCTACCTGCAGGAAAAATAATCTACCCTCTTCATTGACCACAAAGGGCTAAGCCTTTCACACATATCAACCTATTTTTTCCTACTACTTACAAATTTGATATATTTCTCTTCATTTTAAAAAATAGGAAATCAGTTCTCAATGGAACTAAGGAACTTATCCAAAGTCATATAGTTAAAAAGGATGGAATGAAACTTCAAATTTAGCTCTTTATATCCCCTTTTCTTTATTTTTGTGCCACTTTCCCAAAATTCTTCACCTGAGCAAGCCATACTTTCCAAATCTCACTTCCAGGATCTCTTGACTTTTAGAGTCTCCTTATTACTCTTGGTAGACCACAATACCCAACTTTCAAGGGCTTTCATGTGCTGTCAAACACTTAGGGTATCATGGGTACACTATGGCCTGGATTGTCCCTCAAGACCCACCCTCCGTACCCACCCTCTCCAACAGGTGTGTCTAAATCTATTCCTGATCTCCCTCCGTTGATTTTCCATGTGGAAAACACAGACATTCTACTCATGTTTTGAGACACTCTTTTCTATCTTCAGAACTCCTTAGAAGGTCTCTTCTTAAGTTATTTCAGTGGACTTCCAAATCAGGGTTTATACCTTGTTTCTGATACTAAGAAATGAACCCAGGCTGAACCTTCATTTCCTCATCTGAACAATGGAAATAATAACAAATCTCTTTGGGTTTTAATTAGGAATAAGTGAGTTAATTGATACAATTCCTTTTTCAGAATGCTTAATATAAAAGTGCTTATTAAATGGTAGGTCCTATTATCATCAGCATCTTCATTATTGTAATTGTTGCTTCAAGGCAAACACCATCTTAGGGATGAATTGAGGAGAAATTTTATTTAATTTATTGATTAGTATGTAAACTAAAGGTTGATAACTTTCTCCCCTCTATCTTATTACTTAGTGAGAGTTGTCTGTGGTAGTTTTATTTAAAGGGAATATGCTGGGGAAGTGTTTTATAAATACACAAGTTTAGGCCCCACATTTCTGAAATGTGGGTGGGGCATCAGCAATTTTATGTTAAAAAGTTCTGCAATCTATCCCAGTGATAACTCCTAGTTAGGGCTCATGGATGGATTGCTGAGTCCTTCTAATTTGACATGACGTGATTTCAAGGCAACTATAAAAAAAGAAAATATGGTATGGGAAGCAAAAGTGATATGCTCAGTTCGAGAATAAACATTTGTATCAGCTTGCTAGCACTGCTATGACAAATTAACACGAACTGAGGGACTTAAACTTATTTCTGACAGTTTTGGATGTTAGAACCCAAAGGTTTGATTTTCTCTGAGGCCTCTCCCTATCTTGCAGGTGGTTATTTTGTAGCTGTATCCACATGGTCTTTTCTCTGTGTGCTCACTGGTAGATCTGTATATCCAAATTTCCTCTATATGTAAGGACAGCAATCTCCAAATACAGTCATATTCTGAAGCACTGGGGGACTGGAGTTTCCACACATGAATTTGTGGGAAGGGGGCACTTGCTTCAGGCCATAATAACATTAAAAGCCTTAAAACATGCACATAGGAATTTATTTCTAGGAATCTATTCCAGGAGAAGAGAGGTGTTCAAAGAGTTAGTCACAGAAGGTCTACTCTGTTTGCCAAAAGGACATTCACATGTTTGGTTAGCATGAAGATGTAGGAACCCCCGACCATTTTGTCTGTTCCCCAAGGTCTTTAGAAAGAGAGCCAGCAAGCAGAGACAGAACAAACTGTTTACATGGAGGCCCTCATGGGCTATGCAACAATGTGTGATTTGAATCTCTCTAACATAAAATACACAAACAATAAGATTGTATTTGATTTTATTTTTATATATTTTTTATTTAATTTATATCCTTTACATTAGTGTGTATCCCTGGAGGTTTCCCACCACCAATTCACCTGTGAACCATCACCGTAGTCCCTTGTGCTCTTTTCTCCTCTATTTTGGTCTCTCTTCCTCCCCCTCCTCTGTAGTATGTGTCTTATTTGTGGTTGCCTGCTAGTTTTTGCTAGTTTTGTTACATTTTGTGTACTATTTTCTCCTGATTTCTCATTTGGCTCTCTTATAGTCCTCCTATAAGTGATACCATTTGATATTTTTCTTTTTCCTTCTGGTTTATTTCACTGAGCATAATCCCCTAGCTCCATCCATGTTGCTGAGAATTGTGTTAGTTTACCATTTTTGATTGCTGAATAGTACTCCATTGTATACATGTACCATATCGTCTTGATCCAGTCATCAATTTGGGGGCATTTGGGTTGTTTTCATGTTTTAGCTATTGTAAACAGTGCTGCAATAAACATAGGTGTGAATGTGCCCTTTTGGATTAAAATGTTTTTGTGTCCTTTGGGTATATTCCTAGGAGTGGAATTGCTGGGTTGTATGGAATTTCAATTTTTAGTTGTTTGAGAAACCGCCATACAGACAAGCAGTAAGATTTTAATCTTACTCTTATAATCAAACAGAATATGGACCATATAAAGCTGATTGGGTGGTTTCCAGAGGATAGCATTGTGCCAGAGAATTTTCACAAGAAGAGCTATAACACGACAGGAAGCAAACTGTTAGTCAATTCAGGAAGTTTCTATCCCTTGGTCACCTATGAATGTTCTAGATTGAAATTCTACTGAATGGAGGTGGGGACAAAAGTTGGTGGAAAGTACATTACCTCTTTTAGGTGGACTCTGCCTGTACTCACAAGCTGAGGAGAACTGAGGAAATTCAAGTCTTGCTTACTACAGAATAAAATGGACAAAAACAAATGTTCAGCAATTAGTGGATTGGTTAAGAAAATTATTCTGAAATCATCCATTTGTAATATTTTCCAGTTATTGAAAATCATGTGGAAAAATATATGTATGGTAATAAATAAAACCAGACATGTATAATATATACAGAATAATAACTTTGGTTAATGAAAATGATCAGTTATTAAAAATTCTAAGTATATGCAAACCAATTTGTGGTTATATTTGGATGAGAAGATTCATACCTTTTTTTTCTGGGTGATTTTCTGTGCTTTTTCAAGTTTGCTGTATTGTGTGTATAGATTATCTATATAATGTGAGTTTTAGACAAGTTTAATAAAAGAAATCCCAGCTCCGCTAAAATGGTATCCAAGCTGATACCTATCATTAATCTGTTTATGTGAGTTGAGAGGGACTATTTTCTTTACATCTTTCCTTTTTTTTTCATTGAACTATCATTTTGAATAACATAACAAAGATATCAGATGGTAATTTAAAATACGTTTACTTGGGAAAAGAGCAATCTGGCAATCCTATGCCAATGTCATTGTTTAAAACATTTTTAAACAATGTCTGTGTCTCTGAGACCCAAAAGTCTTGGAACAACTGCAATAAATATTTTATAATTTACCATAAAGCTTTCACTCATACGTTTTAAACATATGTACTGAGAATCTTTTCTGCTTTTTCACATGCTGGCTTGTTATGTGTGTTTCAATGTGATTGCATTGTTGATCCTGCTCCATCTGGGCCAAAGGACCATCCAATGGATTTGGATCACATGCTTACCTACCTCTCCAACTAAACCTTCCTGAACTAAACACCAGTTCAGGAAAACAATGTACACATTAAAAAAAAAAAAAACAGATTTAATAGAGAAGAAGCATCTATCCTTTGGTCACCTATGAATGTTCCAGATTGAGATTCTTCATGAATGGGGGTGGGGGCCAAACATTGGTGCAAAGTACATTACTTCTGTTAGGTGGTACCTAACAGAAGTACTTCTGTACTTACAAACAGAGGAGAACTTGAAACACCAACTAAACTGGTGTTTAATGTTAAATAATAAAGTAATTACTTCAGAACATGACATCCTGTTACTTGCAACAACCTGGGTTAGCCTAGAGGGTGTTGTGCCGAATGAAGTTAAGTCAATTGGAGAGAGACAAACACCATATACTTTGACTCATAGATGGAAGATAAACAAACAAACAAAAAAAGTACAAAGAAAACAAAAATGAACTTTTGTTTTTTTCTCAAATTTTATTTATCAGCCATTTATGTATTATGTTGCTCTGGGGGTGCATTTTCACACCTCCATTTGTGCACATACCTCATTCACCCTCCACCACAACTCCAGAACTAATGTCCTACTCTCTTCCTTCCCCTGCCCCCTCTTTCTTCCAGCCCATTCCTTCAGGTGACCATATTTTCACAAGTCTAAGAATTATTTTCCTATGTTTTCCAGTTGGACAAAAACAAAGTTTAGACTAAAAGAACAAAATAATGGTTACCCAAAAGCAAGGGGGTAAGAAGGTGGAAGAAAATGGGTAAATCAGGTAAAATGAGCCAATTGTTCACTGAAGGATGGAATCTAGACTTACAGTGGTGAACAAAATGGAGTACATACAGATGTTGGTCTATATAGAATGCTGTACACCTGAAACTTATATACTGGTATAAATTAATATTTCATTAATAAAAACAAATTAAAAAAGAAACACATGTAAGTGTAAATTTTTTACACACTCATGTAAATTTTTACATGTATACAAATACAATATACATATTTCGTTTTCTTCAGTTTAACCATACATCTCACATATGGCATCCAATGTCCTATAGAACTTTCTCTATCATGTAAAGCAGACCAACGCCACCTTTCATGTGTGTATAATATTTTATTCATGAAAGATCCTGTCTCTTTGTGAAATTTAACTTAATTCACATCATTTTCTATTCATCTGAAATTATAAAAATTCTCTTTTAAATCTGTTTTCTTCACTGTGCACATTGTTGTCTTGAACTGTTGTCTAGTTAAGAAAGGACTAATAACAGCCAAAAAAGTGAGATGATATATGAATGATTAATTCAAAATGATTCCTTTGGAAAGAAGTAACATTCTTTTAGAATATATTATGAAAGATAAATCATTACTAGGATTAATTGAAATGTTTGTCAGAGTGTCTATAATTATATCAGATGCCTCAGAAAGAATTTTAATTTAAAATCTATAGTGATATTTTGCATAGATATCACGTAGCTATGTGTATTTCAAGTATTACCTTGAATACTTTTTTTTAAAAAAGATTTATTTATCACAAGCTGGGGTACAGGGCAGAGGCATGGGGCAGCGAAAGGGTTCACCAGAGACAGAGTGGGGAGCAGAACAGGCAGATTGATGGAAGTACACGGCTGAAGGAAGCAGCGGGCAAGGCGGGAGAGGTCTGCCCCACCGTATGGGAATCTCCCCGACGAGGCCTCGAACTCGCCGGCAGCTCCACAGCGCAGCGTTTAAATGCTGTGCCAGCAGGGAGGCCCCATAGCTTGAATACTTGACATTTAATTTAGTGCATTGTGTGCCTTAATCAAATAACCCTGTAAAAGCAACACATTCCACTGACAGGCGAGTTTGCTAGATGGGAGCGTGCAGGACCATGGTATATCTAAAACGTATCTAAAAAGGCCCTGAAAGTGGTACCTGAGACTAATGAAAGTCACTGACTTCATTGATTTACCCAAGTATAGAGTGAGGTTTACCTTCTAGAGACTCATCCAAGAGTATCTTTGTTTTCGTTTATGTGTGTGTGTGTGTGTGTGTGTGTGTGTCTGTGTGTGTGTAATTTTTATCTTTTACATCACTGTGTATTCCCCTTAAAATTCCCACCACTAATTCAACCGTGAACCATCACCATAGTCCCTTGTGCTCTTCTCTCCCTTGTTTTTGTCTTTTAATGAGGAAAGGATGAGTGGCAATTCTGAGGGGGTGTATCTTGACTCTGATAAAAATAAGATGTTTTTATTATGACATTTCTAGCAAAAAAATTCATAAGTAGTATTGTGTACATCTATCAAGAGGCAGACAATGTCTTGTTTCTTTTTGAAATGTTGACAGCCATTACTGATCTTTGCCTCGGTCCACTAATTCATTGAGATACACTTTATCAAAAAAGATAAACACATGCAATTTGCAGCAACATGGATGGAGCTAGAAGGGATCGTGCTCAACGAAATAAGCCAAAAGGAAAAAGAAAAATATTGAATGGTTTCACTTATAGCAGGAATATAGGGGGACAAAATAAGAGGGACACTCAGTGAGGGAGGGGGAGGATAAAGGCTCAAAACGGGAGAGAAAAGCGCACAAGGGACTATGGTGACAGTTCACGGGTGAATTGGGGTGGATAATCCATGGGGAATACACAATAATGTAAAAGACATAACTAATAATAACAATAAAAAAAGAAAAAAATGATACACTTTACTCCTCATTCACTACTTCAGATACTTCTTTAAAAAAGTGTTCTCTATTATCTGTTTATCTTGAGGTATAGTCCATTTAATAAAGGCAGAATAGATGCTTAATTCTTTCCCTGTATTAATCAGTTTTCAAAATAATGAGTAAAATAACATTCCTAATAGTAACCAACATATTTTAAAATATGTACTTATGAACTCATGAAGTTAAACATACATGATATGTTTCAACCCATTTTAGATAGTATTGTTAGTACCGCTCAAATTATTCTATTTTCTCTCTCTCGCTCTCTCTCTCTCTCTCTCTCTCTCTCTCTCTCTCTCTCTCACTCTTTCTCTCTCTCGTTCTCTCTCTCTCTCTCTCTCTCTCTCACACACACACACACACACACACACACACACACACGTAACTGACATATTTGAATGTCTTTTAGTATTTTACCAGTGTATATTGGTGATAGATTTTTATAAGTGGGATTTTTGTGTGAAAGAGTGTATTAGAATATTATCATCAAAATTCTTTCCATAGAGTTTGTACTATTTTTAATTTCCATAAGTAAAATACGAAAGTGACTTACCACGCCTCCACCAAAGATTATGTTGTCAAACATCTCAGAACAGATTTAATTGACATATCTCTTATTATGAAAGAGGTTGAATATTTTTTCATATGACTAAAGGTCATTTGTATTTCTCTTTGAATACAGTGTCTGCCCTTATCTCTAGTCCATTTTTATATAGAATTTTGTGTCTCTCAATTTTTAAAAGGATTTAATATATTGGGCTATTAATTCTGTGTGTTAGAAATTATAACTATTTAATCCAGTTTGCCATTTGACTTTTTATTTTGCTAATGGTGTTCGTTTTTGCTACTCAATAAAGAAAAATTTGTGTATTACTATATGTAT
Source organism: Scalopus aquaticus (assembly GCA_004024925.1). Taxonomy (NCBI): domain Eukaryota; kingdom Metazoa; phylum Chordata; class Mammalia; order Eulipotyphla; family Talpidae; genus Scalopus; species Scalopus aquaticus. The sequence goes on along the minus strand of PVIJ01009168.1, from coordinate 48,911 downwards.
CACATTTCCTCCTTTTTCTTCTGGATTTTAAAACATAGTTTGAAAAGGACCCCCTTCTCAAGTTAAAGAGAAATTCTGTGTTTTGCCAGTCATTGTATCTACAACTTGCATGATTTCCTTAGATTTTAACTCTGTTGTATTTGTATTTATTTTTGTATGTAGGATAAAGAATGGATTAATATTCATCTGTTTTCATATGGCTGTCTAGTTATCCCAATGACCTTTATGAGAAAGTACATCTTTTCCACATTGCTTTAAGATACCAGTTTACTATACTGCTTTTCCAAATGTGTTGGATCTATTTATCAATTGTTCTATTGAGAACATGGGCCAGTCTGTTTGTTCTTACCAGACTGGATCACAAATAGAAGCTATAACTGTGTTTTAATATCCAGGAAGGCCATACTGCTGCCCGCACTGTTCTCCTTCAACCCCAATTGCTCTTCTTTTTCAGGAGTTTCTTGGTTATTTTTCTTCCGTGTGAAATTTATAATTATTCCATCTAGTTCCAGAAAAAGATCTGATGGTAATTTTTTAAAGTTAATAACGTGTTGCATTTAAATGTTGAACTGAGAGACAATTAAAAACTTTCAAATACTCAGTTTTATAATCCAAAGCATAGTACATCTTTCCATTTATTCACACACACACACACACACACACACACGGTCTTTCAGGGTCTTATATAGTTTCTCTCATATCAATTTTGGACACTTCTAATCATGTGTAATTCTGGGGTATTTTTTTTATTTTGTGCATAGATGAAGGCTGTTCTTTTTGAATGATTATTTTCTTAACTTCTAATTTACTAAATTATTTTGTTATTCCACCAAAGCTTTTTCATTTGTTCTTCTGCATTTTCCAACATAGGCATTGTTTTCTCTTGCAGTTTCCCTATCATGCCCTTTTAACTATTTATTTCCTTTATGGTAACTATATTCTTTAGGTTTTCTGTCTCTAATAGGGTGTATTGTGTTTTTCTGGAAAATTATGCAGTTTTTTTCCCTAGGTTTTCAAATATTTGTATTGTTGTCTAAGTAGTCTTGTAGGTTTTTTGTTTCATTTTGATGACTATCTCTCACTTGTCAGTTTAATTTTTTTCATTTGTGATTTTTTTTCTCTTAAATAAATTATTGTTTTACTGAAGTATAATATATAAAAAGAGAATAAATCATAAGTATGTATCAAAATGAATTTTCACAAAGAGACCATGCCAGTATAGTCCCTACCAATATCAAAAACTGGAAACAACCTAAGTGTCCATTGACTGACTGTTGGATGAAGAAGATATGATACACACACACGGTGGAAAAATATTCAGCTATATAAATTTCATAACCTGCCATTTGTAACAACATGGATGGACCTAGAGGGTAATATGCTTTTTGAAATAAATCGGTTCATGTTGCTCCACACTCTTAATAAAGTTGGTATTATCCATCTTCTGACATTAATGATTGTGGTTGGATTTGCATTTTCTAAAGACTGATGAGGATCTTTTGATATGTTTTATTATCTATACGGATATAATCATTTATGAAATGCTTCTTAAAATCATTTTTCCATGTTTCTATTGGACTGTACATCTTTTTAATTTAGAGATGCTCTTTATATGTTTTCAATAAAATCCTTTGTCAGATGTAAGTATTGCAAACATGGATTTCTATTCTGCATATTACCTTTCATGTATCTAAGTGAGTCTTTGCATGAGCAGAATTTCTTGATTTTTATATAGTCCAACTTATTTTTACCTTTTTAAGTAGTGTTGTGTTTTTTCCTTTTTGAGAACTCTTTTCCATGACAAGATCATGAAGGTATTCTACATTATATTCCAAAACATAATTGTTTTACCATTTACATTTAAATCTACAGCCCATCTAGAATCGAATTTTTATATAGCAAAATGTAGGAATCAAGATTTTTTTTTTCTGCATGGATAGTAAATTGACCTACGAGAATTTGTTGACAATCTCTGCTTGTGACTCTGTAATGTGACCTCTGACAAAAAACAGAAGTCACCATTTCTGCATTCCCTCTTGTTTCAGTGGTTCATTTGCCTAAACTTGAACTGGTACCTTGATATCTTAATTAATGTGGATTGGTATCCAGTGGTGTAGGTTCTTCAAATGTTTTCTTCTCTTTCAAATATACTTTGGTTGTTTGCATTTTTTAAATTATTTATTTATTTTATTATTTTTTTTGGTGGTTTACGAAAGTTTTGTCTTTTGTTTTATTTTTGTTATTAATATCTTTTACATTATTGTGTGATCCCCATAGGTTACCCACCACCTGTTCACCCGTGGAGCCATCACCATAGTCCCCCATGCTCCCCTCATCCCCCCTCTTGAGCCCTTACCCTCCCCTCCTTCCCTGCTGAATGTCGCATTCTTATTTGGCTCCCCTATATTCCTGTTATAAGTGAAACCATTTGATACTCTTCTCTTTCTTTCTGGCTTATTTCACTGATCATGTTTGCATTTTTTAAAATAAGATGTTAATTTCTCCCTCTAAACACAATTGTTGTGATTTTGATTGTAGTCTGTCACTTGATGTGCAAAGAACTGACATATTTATAACATTAAATCTCTTAATTTATGAACAAAGGAGACACTTTTATTTATGGAGGAATTTTACAGTTTCTCCCAATAATATTTTTAAATTCTATGTTTTGAGGTTTTATGCCTATTTTATTAGATTTATTTTAATGTATTTAAGATTAATGCTATAAATACTATTTTAAAAAGTTTTAATTTTTAATAATTTCTATATAAAAATAGAATTAATTTTTGTAAATTGATTGGATATTAATAACTTGCTAAATTAACTTATTAAATATAGTAATTTTCCTCTAAGTTATTTTGGACTTTTCCATGCATAGTCATGCCATTTGCAATTAATGTGGACACCTCCACTACCACATTGAATGAAAGTGGTGATAATAGTTATTTTTGCTTCATTTATGATCTTAACAGAAAGTGCTAGTACTTTAACATTAGGTTTTAGGTGAAGTAGAATTTTTGACACCTTTTTTTTTTATCTGATTAGGGAAGCTTGGTACTATTCTTACTTTTCTAACATTCTTTTTTAATGAATAAATGGTCTATTAGCAAATTCTTTTTCTTTAACTATGGAGTGATAATAAAAATTTATTCTAATTTTTAATGTGGTGAATCGCATTAATTGATTTATTTGAATTGAGTTATAATTTGCATACATTAAAATGCACAAATCTTAAGTGTATTATTTGGTGAATTTTTGCATATACCTGTATGTAGGTACATATATACACACATAACTATGATTTAGATTAAGATTTAGAGTATTTTCATCCACCAGAAAGTTCCTTTGTGTCCATTCTCAATCAATATTTAGAGCTAATCACTATTCTAATTTTTATTATGATGGATTAGTTTTGCCTGTTAACTTCAAATAATAAAACAATATGGTGTGTACTTTGGTGTCTGGCTTTTTCCACTCAATGTTGAATCCAATACAATAGAACTGTTTTCCATTCAATGTTATTGACTACTGAACAGCACAGGTGTTAGGGGGACCACCCTCCTCACTTCCACTCTTTATGGTCTAAAGTCCACGTATAACTATTGATTCTCTCAAAACTTAACGACTAGTAGCCTGCTATTGACCAGAAGCCTTACTGATATTCTAGTAACACATATAACATTTTGGGTGTTATATATATTATATTTTGTATTCCTGCAATTAAATTAGGGAAAAGAAAATGTTAGTAGGAAGAAATCATAGTAAAAAAATATATTACAGTAATGTGCTATATCTCTCAATACATTATCTATTTAGTTATCTATTATATGAGAAAATCTATGAGACAATCCATGTGTGAGTGGACCCTCACAGTTCAAACTCATGTTGTTCAAAAGTCAATTGTATTATGTTTTGGACTTTTGTTATTTACCAACATATGTTTTAATTTCTAAGCAGAAATTTCTTTTTAGTTTTTGATTTTTCTGTTAATTTTAGTTGCATTGCATCTTAGACAATGTTATTTGCACTATTTCTTTTTTTGTCATGAGTAATGTCTAGGAATGAATATAGTTTTTTAAAAAGGATTGAAATAGTGATTTAATTGTTACAGTGTTCCTTTGACATTGGTGACAGGTCAATGCCTAATGCCTTTTTCAGTTTTGTAATGTATTCTTTTGCTATATTGGAAATATTTTTTAGATGTTTTGATTTTAGAATTTACCTAAAGCTTTTGCTTTCTGAGGTGCTGTCATATACTGGAGAAGCAAGGGTTTTCAAAGTTCAGTTCTGTCCTTCATAAATTGCATTGTTTAGTTGCTCAGAATTACTTAAATCAATTTCCTTATCCAAAAAAATAGAAATAATAACATCCGTTGATAGTGTTTTTAAGATGACTGTATGAAATAACTTATGTAAAACATCCAGTAAGTGGGATAGGTAGGCATTTATCGAGAGCCGATTTGACTATGATTGTTATTGACTTCAAATAATCTGCAAGCTCTTCTCACCAACACAGGAGAAAATGGCTTCTCTCCAGTTCTAGAGTGACAAAGTAACAACGAACTTGGATTGAAAGGTACAAGCATTCATCATAAAGTCTATTTCTCTGAATGACATATCCTTCATTCATACCCATATTATCTAGAAAAATCATCATAGTAAAGTATACCAGTACCTTAAACATTTGTGTGAATTACAATATGGAGAGTCTTTCCAACATCAACAAGAGTTAAAGCCCAATTTGATTACTAGGAAAGGTAGAGTCTACTAGACTTAAGGAAGGAAGATCCTTGTAAGGGGACAGAGAAAAACGGTAGAAAATGGAAGTGGTAAACAAAAAAATGAGAAACTTCACTTTCTTCATAAATTTGCCCAGAAGTGATCCCTGCTGAGAATCACTGTTTGACGATAGTGATCACTTTTCAATCCAATAAGCACTGTCAGGCATTCTGAGACACTGAAGTCTCAGCTTCTGCATTCTTTTCCACAGCAGTCCGAAATTATACCTTTCCTTCACCTCTATGGGACTTTTAGTTTGTCCTTCTGGCTTGCAGCCAAATCCTTGCATTCAGACAGTTTCATTCATGACTATCTTCCAGTGTGAGAAGAATGAGTGTTTGGAAGGAGGGGGCAAGTACAGTGGGAGGAAAGGATGGGTGGATGTGCCTCTGGGAAACTCCTACCTGTGACATTCCAGTACTTCTCAAGGTTATAGGGATCAAGCTACATGCAATCAGTTGTGAAGAGAAGGCTTTCCTCTCTCCTGTTATGATTGCAGTTGGGGAATAACTGGTTGTGATAATAACAGTGTGCCAGTGTGTTCCAGGGCTGATTGATGCGATGACAGCACCAGGTTTGCAGAAACCCACTGCCAAGACTTAGGACTTCACTGAGACTGTTGACAACCTCTTTTTCTACTTGACTCATATTGCAATCACCTGAGAAGTATGTTGTCCAAAATTTCAAAGAGAGTCAAGCAGAATTAATGGACCAGACTCAGTACTGAGTAGATATTATTCTTTGACAGTTAAAAAATGTCAGATGAAAAAATAGAAGGTCAACCAAAGGGGGTGTGAGGTATGGATGTTGAAAAACATACTTATGTTCAAGTCCTAACAGGTTCAGCTGGTTTTCTATGGCTATTTACCTAGCCACTTACCACCTCATAACAAAATCATCACTAGGTAAATCTGCATGTAGCTGGCTCACCCATTCATCAGTGCTTGGCCGTGATACATCTTACTTCTTTAGATTTAAAACGTTCTCCAAAAATCTTAACTTTCTCATAAGACTGAATGCAAAACAAAAGTGTTTATGGGTACACAGGCTTATGCTTGTGTTAAAAAATTTTTCATATCACTTTTAATTTTATTGTGGTAAGGTTGGTTTTTCTTTTATTCTTTTTTATTCAGGTAATATATTGGTTTGTATATGATTTAGAAGTATAGGTTCACACCTATGCAGATGAATCTCACCACATCACCAAAACACCAGTAATCCTCCCACCACATTATTCCATTGGGCCCCCTTTTCCTCTTCCTCTCCACCGACTCTCCTCCCCTCCCATTAGCCTCAATTCTTCAGTCTTATCTCTAGGGTTTCCCTTGATTTAATTTAATATGTTCCTTTGTTTTGTTTCTTTTTTACTCCACATATAAGCAAAATAATCTGGCATTCTCATTCTGGCTTACTTCTTTTAGCATAATCCCCTCTGTTTTTATTCATGTTACTGCAAATGGCAAAAATGCATCTTTTTATTATAGCTGAGTAGTATCCCTTTGTGTATATATACTACTTCTTTATCCATCTGTTTTAGGGCATTTGGTTATTTTCATATCTCAGCTACTTTAAATAGTGCTGCAATAAATATAGGAGTGCAGATTTCCTTTCGGATTAGTGTTTTTGTGTTCTTTGGGTAGATTCCTAGGAGTGAAATTGCTGGATCATATGGTAGATCCATTTTTCGTGTTTTGAGGCACCTCCACAAATCTTTCCATAGTGGCTGGACCAGTTTACATTCCCGCTGGCAGTGTAAGAGCGTTCCTTTTTTACTATCAATATTCTTTCTTTCCTTGAATTTTTGGTAGCTTAACACTATGTGTTTTGGTGTAGGTCTCATTGCATTTAGATATACAGGTGTTCTTTCTGCTTCATGGACTTGTATATTTAGTTTCTTTCCCAATTTAGTCTTCCTTGATTATTTCTTTGAATAAGTTCTCTGTTCCCTTTCTTGGATATCCTTTATCCTTATATTGCCTTTTCTAATGGAGTCAGATAATTCTAAAGGTGTTCCTTTATTTTTTCACCTTATTTCTTTCTTTATCCTGGGTCCCTTGTCCATTGCTATCTTTGAGGTTACTGATTTGATCCTCTATTTGACTTATTCTGCTTTCATCGTTTTCTCTAGAGTTCTGGGTTTTATTTACTAAGCTCTTTACAGCCTGAACTTCTATAGTTATATGGAAGTTAAGTAGTACTAGTTGACTTTTCAAAATTGTGGTTTAGGAATGACTACATGCACTGTTGTTTTGCCTGTAGTTTTTAATTTTCATTTCCAGCTGAACACTGATGTAATCAGTGCAGGAACCGACATAAAGGGTTGAAAAATGGATGTGAGAGTGAATTCCACCTAATATGAGAACAGCTATATCTGGACTCTGTTGAAGATCCAGAAATGCAGTTTTTGAATCAATCCCAGGTTGATCAGCCCTAGAGGGAGTAACTCACACTAATTTAAGCGTGCACAAAAGTCATATAAATCAAAATGCCTATTATATGAATTCAGTGAGAAATATAACCTGATCACTCAGGTTGGCATAAAATTCTCTATCATCAAAGTATATGAGGAGACAGGTCATAATCAAAGGACAGTTGCCTTTTTTTTTTTAATTCATCCAGAAATTATCCTCCAAAATTAGAAATAGTTAAGACCTAGGTGATATATTCCATTCACTTGAGCAGGTATATTTGGGAAATAGAGGATTACTTGATGAACATAGAATTAAAATAAGGGATATTATACTAGTGGCACATTTAAAAGAATCAGGGGCAGGGGGGAAGCTTGAGAAACCTATTTGATACAAGGAAATATCTTGGAATTGCTTTGAACACTTACATTTATATCTAAACTAGGGACCAAAAATATTCCTAAACCTTATAGATGAGACTTGCTCTTCCAATGATTGAACAGGATAGATCCCACTAATGTCTGTCTCTAGGGGCTTTTGTCCCCCATCACATTTTCCCACTTATCTAAATAAACACACACACACACACACACACACACACACACACACACACACACACACCCCTAATTGTCACATTCATTCTTTCTTCTTGTGGTATAAACTTAAGAGTGGAATTACTGAGTCAGAGAATAAACATATTTTTGTAATGTCAAAGTGTTTCCCAAAATAAGTATATCAGTTTAAGCTCTATCACCAGTGCATATGTTCCCCTTTGCTCCACATTTTAACAGAAACCCTTGGCATTTTAAATTTTTGGTGAATTTGTGTCTGTGAAATGATATCTCATTATAGTTTAAATTTATATTTCCCTGTTATTGGTAAAATTAATTATATTTTCATTTGTTCCTTGATCATGCTGTTTTTCTACATCTTTTGAAATTACCACATGGATTTTTCTTGCTTACAGGAGGATATTTTCCTAAGTTTTACTCACAGCATTTGGCTTGTTATGAGATAGTATCTTTTAAAACATTAAGAGACTTGGTTTAATGCCTTTTTTTTTAATTTAAAATTTTTATTTATTTTTTGTGTAGAAGACTTGGGTATAGGCCAGAGGTACAAGGCTGTGAGAGGATTCACCAGAGACAGAGTGGGGAGCAGAACAGGTGGATGGACTGAAATACACTGCTGAGGGGAGCAGCGGGTGAGACAGGAGAGGTCTGCTGTGCCGTGTGGGTCAGCTCCCTGGCCAGGGATTGAACTCAGGCCATAGCAGCGATAGTGCTGAGAGTTAACACTGAGTTCACCAGGGAGGCCTGAGAAGACAGATTTTAAGTGGCACGGGTGATGGAGAGCTCTCAGAATGTCTGGGAAAATTGGAACCTCCAACCAAGGCTTCTGCAATTTACCTCTGTTTGTCCATTGGTTTAATATCTTATTTAGGGTTTTTTACATTTAAATTCAAGGGCAAGCTTTTTTGTAATTTAATTTTTTCTTATTATTTTTGTCTGATATATTTTTGTTACAGTCTCACTAATCTCAGTTTTTCTCTATTCTCAAAGAATCTGGTAAGTTTTTTGAGAAGACTTTTGACCTGCTCCTTAATTTTCCCCATTATTTTAAACCATGTTTTCAGTAGTTGTTGAGTCAGTTCTGATTATTTTTTCTAAGATTTTATCAATTTTGCCTGATTTTTTAATTTAAAAAATTACTGAAGTGTAATCTTTACATAGCAATAGACATTTGAAGAATTTTTCAAATGTATACAACTATGTAACCAACACCTATAAAGACACAGAACACTTTCATTACTACAAAATATTCTTTAATGTAATTTTTGAGGAGAATCCTGTTTTCTACCCCTAAGAAACATTCTTTTTTATTATTCTAAATTCTACCATAGTCTTGTTTGTTTTTGAATTTCATATAATGGAATTATAAAGTTTTTACTTTTGGGTATGGATTCTTTCTCAAAAAATTTTTTTTTTTGAGATTCCTCTATGTTGTCCATGTATTAATAATTTATAACTTTTTGTTATTGAGTAGCATTCCATTGCATGAATATTGGATACTTTTTTCATGGAGGAGAGAGTCAATGTATGGGCATCTTATCATTTTTTTCTTTAAAGAAATGTCACTTTTTAATATTTTTTATTTCCTTTTTTATATCTTTTACATTATTGTGTATTCCCCGTGAAATTCTCACCACAATTTTAACCGTGAACCATCACCATAGTCTCTTGTGGTCTTTTCTCCCCCTATTTTGATCCTTTTTTCTTCCCCCTCCCTCACAGAATGTCTCTTCTTTATGGTTGCCTAACAGTTTGTTGTTGTGTTGTTTTGTTATTGTTATTTGTTCCTCTGATCCCTTATTTTGTTCCCCTATATTCCTCCTACAAGTGAAACCATTCAATATTTTTCTTTTTCCTTCTGGCTAAATGTCACTTTTTGATGCAATAAATAGGCAATTCTATTGTTTTCACTTTTGGCTATATAAATTGAGCTGCTCTGAATATTGCTGTATGAGTCTCTTTGTAGATATGTATTTTTATTTTCCTTGGGTCAGTACTGATAGCAGAACTAATACTCATAGAGTAGGTGAATGATAAACTTGATAAGAAACTTCCATAACATTTTCCAAGTAGTTTTAGTATTTTACGGCAATAATGAATCTTTTCTGTCAATACTTGGTATTGTCAGGTTTTAAAATTTTAGTCATTTAAGTGTGTGATTAGTGATATCTCATGTGGTTTTAAGTTGTATTTCCCTAATGATTAATAATTTAAGCATTTTTCTGTGTGCATTTGTGTCACTTGATTAAATATATTTGCCTATTGTTGAATTTGCTTATTTGCCTTTTTAAAATTGTTGTGTAGTTCTTGGCATTTTATGAATGTAAAACCTTTGTCAAAAACATAAATGGAAAGCAAATTCTCTCAATTTGTGGCTTTTAATTTTCTTAATTGTGTCTTTTGATGGGTAGAGGTTTTTAATTTTGGTGATGCACAATTCATAAAAATTTGGCATTAGTATTTTTCTGTACTACGAAATCTTTGTACCTATCCAATAATATCAGGATATTTTCCAGCATAGTTACAATATTGATATTTACATTTAGATTTATGACTCATCCTTAATTAATTCTGCACTATTTGAATTATCTTGCTATCATAGAGAAAAATCTAATTTAACAAACATTTATTTCTGGAGTCATACTCTGTTCCATTGGAATATATGTTTATCTTTATGCCAATACAACAATAACTTATCATCAGAGTAAGTCTTCAAACCTTGTTGTTCTGTTTTTATATTTTTAATGTATAGTCTAGTATTTATATGTTTCCATTGAAAGTTACTGGTATGATTGCTCTTTTCATCTAGCAATATTGGGCTTCTTGTTCTTGAATATGATATCTTCATTATTAGTGTTACTTCTTTTAGCAAAATTTTTGTTTTTGAGGTAACATTTTTCATATCACTGTGTTTTAGAAGACTCTCCCCCATCATGTGTTACTGAATCAAGCCTACTACTGAGTCCACTGTGCTGCTTTTCCCAGCAATATTTTTGTTTTTCAGTGTAAAGGTCTCACACATTTTGCTATATTTATTCCCAAATGTGACACATTAGCACATATTTTTGAAAATATCACTTCCAATTGTTTGTGTTTGATGATATTCTCTATTGTTTCTATTTAATTTATATCTATTTTTATCATTATTATTTCCTTCCCTCTTTTCACTTTGGATTTAATTAGATCACAGATTTTAAAACCCCTTTTTAATTTCTAAAATAAACTATAAATTTCCTTCTAAGTACTACTTAAGCTGCCTCACATATATTTTGATATTTTGTGACTTTATTATTCAGTTGAAAATATTTTATGAATTTCTTTAGGTTTCTGCTTTGCTATGGATGTTTAGAAGTATAATCCAGATATTTGAGAGGCTATTCTAAGTTTTCACATTTTATAACTATACTAATGATTTTCACCTATATATCTATTATCTTTTTAATTTTTTAAAAATTCATTTTATTTTAAAATTTTATATGAAGTTACATTATATAAGTTTCAGTTATTTGTTATTGAGAATCAACATGAATATATATATATATTCACAAACACACACACACATATATAAAATTCATCACTCAAAGTCTAATCTATACTATATCATTGCCTAATATTATATTTTTATTTTAAATTTATTTTTAGCCTATTCTTGCTGTATCTCTATTTGTATATTTTTTTTCCTACATTATTAACTTTTGCCTTTTCTCTGTCTTGGTCAGCTTTGCCAGTGTTTTATTAATTTTATTTTACTTTTTCAAGGAACAAAATTTAAAATTTAAAATTTAAAAATTTCAAGGAATTTTTAGCCCTGATGATATTTTTTTCCTGTTTAGATATCTTTTTTTTTTTAACTAGCAGCTTCAGGTTCACAGCAAAATTAAGTAGAAAATACAGTGTTCCTATATGCTCTTTTTCCCATACACTTGCATCTTCCCTCACTATTTAATATCCTACACCACAGGATACATTTGTTATAATTGTTGTACCTACATTGATACACCATTATAACCCAAAGTCCACAATTTACATTAATGGTTACTCTGGGTGTGGAACATCCTGTGGGTTTTGACAAATGTATTATGATTTGATCAATCATTATATTATCATTTCATTGACGATAATCATATCATTTTGCTATATCACTTCATTATCATAGTATAATTTCATTCTCCCCCCCCCCACAAATCCTCTGTCTCTCCATATTTATCCCTCCTGTTCCTTTCCTTCCTGGCAACCATTGAACTTTTTATTAACTCCATAGTTTTGCCTTTTCTCATAAAGCTAGATTCTTTCATGTGGCAATATACGTTTTATGTTTCCTCTATGTGTTTTTTATGGTTTGACAGGGCCTTTCTTTTTAGCTCTAAATGATATCCTATTGTCTGGATATATCAGTCTATCCATTCACTTGATGAAGTGCATCTTGATTTCTGCCATGTTTTGGTAATTATGAATAAGCTGCTGTATATATCCATGTATAGGTTTTGCGTGGACATAAGAGTAAATACCAAGGAACCCAACTGCTGTAGCATATGGTTAGAGAGTGTTTAGTTTTGTAAGAAACAAACTGTCTCCCAAAGTTAAGGATGTCATTTTGCATTCTCACCAGCATTGAATGAACATCCTTGCTATCACACATTCTTGTCAGTATTTGGTATTGTCAGCATCTTTGAATTTCATCATTCTGAAACTGTAGTGTGTAGTGGTATCTCATTGTTGTTCTAGTTTGCATTTCATTCATGATATATAAAGCAGAGCATATTTTCATATGCTTTTTGTCTCTGTATTCTTTGGTGAGATGTCTGTTTAGATCAAGCAACTGTTTAAAATTCATTTTGTTGAATAAAAATTAAGAAATTTTTGTGCATTTTGAATAACAGTTCTTTTTCATCTATGTTCTTTGCAAGTAGTTCCTTTCAGTCTGTGGTGGCTTGTCTTTGTTGTTATTTTTATTATTACTCCCTTAAACTTGCTTGGATTTATTTTGCTATTATAAGTTTAATTTGATATATTATGCTGTTACTTTAATATGCTAAACTGGATAGTTTATTTGTTCTCAGATTTTTCTCCCTTTCTAATGAGATTTAGATTATAGATTTCCTTCCAGGTGCCACAATTGCTGCATCTTCTAAGTTTTGGCTGATAAGCCAAATAAAAATATAATGGAAATTAAAACAATGAAATTAATATCAACCAAAGTTTAAGAAATGAAGCCAAGCTGAAACTTGCTAGATGTATGTTTCAAAGTTTCTTGATTTCTTAATGGTTTTTATAAGTATGTTGAATATTATTCTTATAGTCTAGATTAGAATACTGGCAACTTTGAAAATTCTCCATGTTTGCTTAAAAGCAATTTTTATTCTCTTTAAGCTATTTTTATTTAGTTTGAGGTGTATTTCTCTATAGATTCTTTTTGTTAACTCAAATATCTGATGACTGTCATGAATGCAATCTCATTTCCTCATGTATGCGTTTTTCACTTTATCTGGCAGAGTTCAGATAGTTGGTTTTATAGTTAACTCCTTCAAAAAGGATTTGCTCTTGTTTCTGCCAGGTGTCTGAAATAATTACCAACCCAGGGACCCTTTAACTGAATTTTCAGCTGGGAAGTTTTATTTGATTACACAGATGGTAAATAATCCAGTCCCAAACTTATACGAAAGCAGTCTGACGGGGAAACCTCAGATCACTGTTTGTTTTGTTTTGTTTTCTCAAGAGGAATCAAAACCATGATAACTATGTAGCCTCTGTATCTATTTCTGTGGCACACAAGCTTTTTTTTATTCATTGATGGAAGAGGTCAACTTTATATAGTCCTGATCATTGTCTAGAGGTCTTTAATTTGAATTTTCATGCTGAGGGATCTTTGGCCCTTGCCCTTGTCCTTGTCCAGATTCTTAGAACTTCTGTTTGCTCTACACTAATACAATTGATTGCAATATCTCATTTTGTTGTAGCTACTATTAGTAGGTTAAGTGATGTTGCAATAATAAATTAACTTTAAATGCTTTACATGTTATTTCTTGCTGTGCTACCTGTCTTAAGTGGGTTAGTGGGAAGTTCTGCTCTGAAAAAATTTCACGGGAGCCAGGCTACTGTAAGTTCCACCATCTCAGCTCATGATTTTAGCTTTACTACAGCAAAAGAATGGGAAAATAGAAAACCATACGGGGCATTTAACTGCCTCAACTTTGAAGTAACTCACATCACTTCACACATTTCATAGACCATCACTGGGCAAGTGGAACCTCTTACCTTCAAATGAACTGGGAAATGCAGTTTTCTGGGCACCTAAGAAAGAGGAAGATAAAATATGATTTGGTTATTATATACTATTTCCTCTGTGGTCGCCACTATATGTTACATAATGTTCTGTATTCCTAAGATCTTGAGTCACCAGATTTAGTTTATGAACAATAATTAACCTCCTATTTTTTAAATTCTTCAAAGATATTATGCATTATGAACATAGATAGACAAATCAAACCTTCAAATTTAATTTGAAATTTTTAAAACCATAATGTTTACTTGGAAAACACTAGGTTTGAATCCTGTACCACTCAGTGACCATGAAAACTATTTTATCTCTCTGTGACTGGTTTCCTCATCTTTAAAGTAGGAGGAAAAAGAGTATTTCCATCCTAGGATGAGTGTTAGCACACACAAAACTCAGAATAGTGTCTACAACATTATATGCACTCAACATATAATAATAATAATTATCATTCTTCTTTCATTTCTGCCATTCTTTCAAAGATCAAATCAACTTATAGGTTTGCTTGCTTGTTTTATAGGGTTGGATATGAGAAAAAAAAACAAAAAATCTTCTGAGTTTTGTTCTCATCACATGCTCAAGTTACTTCTTTAATTTGGGAGAACTTGTTAAGTGGAAAGAAGGTTTTGTCATCTACCTAGGTACCAGCAGGTGTTTGAAGGATAACCAGGAGATTATAAAACACTTTGCAAATATCAAATGGCAGGAAGAATGCCAAAAGCAATTCCTTCTAATTGTGAGTGATGGCTGCATTGAGACCTCACTGAAGAGATCTCAACTGACGACTCAACTCCAAACACTGGAGATGAGATAAGGAGGGAATCACCAATCTAACCATGGCCTCCAGCTAAACAAAGTAGGTTCAAGATTCACACTCAGATTAATACCAGGAAACAGGAGAGCACATGAAGGTATTTTTTTTTAAGTAAAAACACTAATTCAAAGGGATATATGCACTCCTATGCTTATTTAAGTACTAATTACTATAGCCAAGTTATGGAAACAACTTCAGTGCCCAGTAACAGAGGAGTGAATTAGAAGATGTGGTATATACACATGATAGAAGACTACTCAGCTGTGTACTTAAACACACACACTGTGTGTGTGTGTGTGTGTGTGTGTGTGTGTGTGTTTATAAAGATGAAATCTTACCATTTGCAACAATATGGATGGAACTGGGGGGGATTATGCTAAGTGAAATAAGTCAGAGTGAAAAGAAAAATACTGGATGGTTTCGTTGATATGTCGAATATAAAGAAACAAAAACAAAGGAAGGAACAAAACCAAAACCAACCCTAGAACAGAGGCTATTTGAAGGGGAAGAAGGGAGAGTGGCAGCAAAGAGGGGAGGGAGCCCCATAATCTATGGCAAAGGGATGTAGGTGTTTTAAGTGGTAGATGGAGTATGGTGAGATACATCAGAGGAGGTGCGAACCTCTTCCCTTAGTCATATAAAGTCTTGTAAACCAATGTTGCCTCAATTAAAAAAAAACACATAAAAAAAGTGAACATTCAGTGCAAAACTGTTGAAGTTCTGACTCTACCGTGTGCTAGCTTTGTTGAAGGACAATTTAAAACAACCCCCCCCCAACAAAAGACATGAGTACATCTATTGTACATCTACCATGTACTATACACTTTCTCAGTGTGACCTGTATTAATTTATTTAACCCTCACAATGACTTTATGAAGCTGGTATTAGTAGTATTATATATCAACTTTATAGAAGAAGCTGAGAAAGAGCTTCAAAAATGTACCCCTAGACATACAGTTGGAAGTGATGGACCTGGGACTCATGCCTGACATCTGTCTCCACAACCCAGAACTTAAGCACACCATGATATGGTTTAGGAAAACTTAAGCATGCAGCTATTATGCACATCTTGGTTATCACTGTTTTCCTTATTATCCCCAATAGGCCTCCCTTACATATGGGAACATCTATTTCTCCTTTAAGAGCTATTTAAAGATGAGTGAGAAGTAAAAGCCTTTTAAACCTTCTCACACTACCGTGTGATTGGCACAAAGTCCCCCCACATCTATTTTTGTAGCTTGTTCCTGAGCTGCCTTGTTTTAGTTAGCTGGCTTCTTTAACAATGTGCTTGTATTCTTAGGTTCTTCCTGCAGTTGTAGGAAGGTCCATTGTCTCCTTTAGTCAGCTCCAGGTGAGTGCTGGAGGGACTAAAAATGGAACAGCCAATCCTCTCTAGCTCTCTTTGCTGTATGTGTGAATTTTAATAAGCACTTTCTGAAGTTAGGTGCCAACTGTCAAATTGAAACACAATATAGTAGGCAAGAGAATATTACCAAAGGCAAATACTTGCCTGGAGAGATATCCTTACCCAATGCTTACTCCTTACACCTTTAAAGCAGAACTGCAAGTGGGATTTGAGGGGTAACTTGTATTTTTTTTTTTTTTTTGTCCTTGGGTTATACAGCAATACTTCGTTGACTCGGGCTGCCATGAGACAGAGGGGCATGATCCAGGGTGAGGGCCCTTGCAGATGAAGACTTAACTAAGGATGTTTTGTCTAAACACCTCTCAATGTTAAATTCATGATATACACATTTTATCAATACTTTGAAAATGGAGAGAGACTACTGTGCTCCTTCTCATTTTGGCACTTGTGTCCATTGTGGGGTAGGGGATGGATAGATTTTCAGGCAAGTGGAAACTATTTTTGTTTGCAAGCTGTGTGACTCTTGGCATATTCTTTCTTCCTTTCTTTATGGGATTCATAACATATTCTGGAGTGCTGTGATGATGACTGATATGCTATATATATATATATATATGCCACATGACTTATAAAAGACACTCAGTAAATGGTAGCTATTATCAACTGTAATGTTTAAAAGGTCTCAGGAATTCTTCAATATATGTAGACATATCTAAATTATTCTTTTGTTGGACTGCTATTTCCAAAACATTAACAAACTTTCTGAGAAGTGGTTTTCTTTTGGATGGATAATGAAACTGTCATCAACTTTGCAGAGAAATATAGGAAATGCCGCAGCAGGACCAAAACTTCAAAATAGAAATATATCTATATTAAGCAAACTTCTCATCCCAGATAGAATGTGCTTGCATTCCACATCTTCTATGCCAACGTGTCCTTGAAGTCATTACTTCTCTGTGTGTCATTTTCTTCAATGGTAAATTAAAAGTGTTAGTTATTATCCAAATTCCCTTCTAGCTCTAACTCCTGTTAGTTAACTGAAGGCATGAAAGATAATGATTTAGAGACTCTGGGTTTAGAAACTATGGATTTCAATTCTGAAAATGCTTCTTAAGAAACAAGTTACTTCTATTATCTGTTCTAAGAGGTAGGAGAAGGTTATTTCTAAGACCAGAGCATTACTATTTAACCACAAAGTTTTGTTATACAATAAAAGTACAAATTACCTTCAAATTCAAGGAATTAATCAAACTTCAATAATATGACTGTGGACTAAAAACATCTAATGCTAGTGAAGCAGATTGGCTTCAGAAACACCACCTATGACTATTTCCTGTGACTAATTCATTTCTGTCTTAAGATACAACCACTGAATATATACATTTATTCCCTGAAAAAAAAAATGTTCACACTGCTTAGGCATAACCTGGGTATCAAGTGGTAGTAAACATTCTCCACTTACACAATTTGAACAGTGTGACATCATTCATGCTAAGAGAAGTCTGCTTTTAGAAAGCTAGAGAAATATTAGTAATCTACTCTGAAACATTTGAATATAAATATAACTTTTAAAGCTTTATAAATATAGCTGTTAACACTGTATTAAGTCGGAAATAAGAACAACAACAATAACGGTCCCTGAGCTTCTTGAAGGTGGGGACAGTCTCATTCATCTTTATTTCCCAGTACCTGTCACAGGCAAGAGGACATTTATTTAATTCTTGAAGGGAATATTTATTTTTTGTGCCAGGGATGTTTGAATTTAATTTATTCCTTTATTTAGAACACTTTCTCAACTGTTTCACTATTTTTTTCTCAAGTAATTACTTTCATGCTGATTATCTCATTTAAAAAAATTCTTTGAATTATTTTGAAAATTTGGAGTAATTCTTTACCTGCAATTTGATAGTGAATAAAAAAATCCACGTACCCCATGAGACCAGTCTTCTTTCTGCAGTTCCAACTATTAAATGCTAAATTTTAAATACTGAAGAACAAGCACTTTGGGCCAGAGCAAATTGTTGCTTCCTAGCTGTGTGAGTTGGAAATTTAACCAATACTTAACTACTCAAGCCTCAGTTTCCTTGTCTGTAAAATGTTCTTGCTATTGTCTGAGGCAATACACATTGCCTTTACATTAGGCAACACACATAAAGCTTCTAGCACAGTATCTGGCACATGGGGGAGCTACTCTAATTCTCATTATAAAGCTGTTTTCCTCTTTGGTAAGATAATACATTTTCTTCTGGAAGATCAAAAACTGCTTGTCATGTTATTAAATCTGGATAAGTCACCATATGTCTTTTTGGCTAAAGGATAAAATATGTAATTTCAGAATTATCACATGAAATTAAAAGTGTTACCACCCCCACCCCTCTCTCCTGAAAGGGTAATCACCCAAGACACTTCCTGAGCATCCACTCAGCCTAACCTACTGGGATGAATAAAATCAGACAAGGTCCCCACACAGAGCTGAATGATTCATGTGCAAATGCCCTCTCTAATTCATAACAAGGAAGGAAATCATCCTGTCATTCCCAGAAGCCTGCAGAGCCAACCTCATTTGGCAGAGACCCTGGGGGCTCCCAGCTTCCGGGCATGAAGTTGGGCTGCAGTCTGAATGGTTGATGATGACCAAATTGGTGAGGAATATAGCTGAGCAGCAGGGCTGACGATGCAAGGAGGTACTGTGCGCAATTAGAGATTCATTACAGTCCCATAGTTTGTATCATGGCTCAGGGTCAACACAGGGTCACTGCACACAGCAAACTTAGGGAACTGTGTCTGGAAGGATGACGCCAACCAGGAGAGACTGGGAGAGCGGACGGGGATGAGGAGCCAGGGAGGTTGGGGTACAGATAAATAGCCAGAGAGACTGGCTACAGCCTCTTTATGGGGTAGTAGGCCCGGCAGGATCTGGGAGGGGAGGAAAACAGAGGCAGCTGAACCGGCTTCCCCATTGCCATCCCTGCCATCTCCAATTAACTCTCCAGACCAAGGGTTCCCAGAGACTGGCATGTCAGGGGTCAGTGCAATTTCAAAAAATAATTGGGGCCTGACATAGGGTAGCCAACTTTTTGTTTTGCAGAATAAGGACACTGAAAACAAACAAGACAGTTGCCATCCACTATCACCATCATTTCATAAGAGAAAGGAAAATTTTACACTGAATAATGTAAGAAGGACATAATCTCAGGATAAATGACAGTCATGTAAATTTAATTAATTTAGTTCACCAAGTTGTGGTTATTTTCTCATTACCATGAGGACTTATGAAAACTCTCTTGCAGACTGGCATTGGGTTTTCTCCCCGGATTTTCTACACTGTCAAGGCCCAGGGAAAAGTTTTGTAAAGAATATTCATGGGGAGAAAATACCACTTCATGAACTTTACAAACTTTGTGACTTTACAAACTTTGTGAAGACATTTTTATTTATTTATTTATTTATTTATTTAAGATTTATTTATTTATACATACAAGCTGGGGTAGAGGCCAGAGGCGTGGGGCGGCGAGAGGGTTCACCAGAGACAGAGTGGGGAGCAGAACAGGCAGATCAGAAATACACTGCTGAGGGGAGCAGCGGGCGAGGCAGGAGAGGTCTGCCGCACCATGTGGGATTCTCCCTGGCTGGGCGTCGAACTCGCATCGTGTGCTGCTGACAGCTCCACAGCGCAGGGCTCAACTGCTGCGCCACCAGGGAGGCCCTGTGAAGACATTTTTATATACTAGAGTATATGTGAGTCTTCATAATTAATGGAGTCAAGATATTATCCAATTTAGTCCCTAACTCTAAGATTAAAAGTTCCTTTATATAAATTCAGGGAATCAGTGTCTGAGTGAACAAAATTATATTGACATTAATTTCTATGTTTTAAGACTGTTTTATAGCTATATATAATATAATCATTGGTGAAAAGTGAGTGAAGTTTACAATGAAAATTGTACAATTTTTGCAACTTCTTAAGAGTCTTAAACTATTTTAAAATCAAAGTCATAAAAAAAAAAAAAAGACCAGTAGCAGGAGCACTTCATATAACTTTCTTCTGGAAAGCAATGACGTCTCCAAGAAATAAAAAAGAATTAGTGGAAAGGTGATGTCTCACATATTCATACCCTCTGAATGTTGAGGACTCTTTGTCTAGATAAACCTAAACAATAAATTAAAGCGTTTCTTTTAAAAAAATTTTTATACATTCTTATTTATTTTTTTAAAGCATAACATTTCTCCCTTCAGATGTGTTCACCACAGTTTTCCCACCACCTTCTCATGGAGCTGAAGAATCAGCATTGTCAAAATGTCCATCTTACTCAAAGCATGTATAAATTCAGTGCAATCCCAACAAAAATCTCAATGGCTTTCTTCAAAGAAATAGAAAAATAATTGCTGAAATTCATATGGAACAACAAAACTCTAACTAGCCAAAGCTCTCCTGACTAAAAGGGAACAAATGGATATATCACACATCTAGACTTCAAACTATACAATAAAACCATAGTAGTTAAAACAGCATGGTACTGGAACAAAACACAGACACACCAATTAATGGAATACAATTGAGATCTCAAAAATAAACCCACATACACATATATGGAAAACTAATACATGACAAAGGAACAAAATATATACACTGAACAAGGAAAGCCTCTTCAATAAATGGTACTGGGAAAATTGGACTGCCACATGCAAAAGAATGAAACACATCATACATGAAAATCAACTCAAAATGGACAGAAGACTTAGATGTAAGATAAGAAGTCATAAAATACATAGAACAAAACATACGCAAAACCCTCTATGACATAAATCCCAGAAATGTTTTTGCAGACTCATCTCCAGCAGCAAGGAAAATAAAGGAGAACATTAACATCTGGGACTATATCAAACTAAAAAGCTTCTGTACAGCAAAAAGAGACAGTGACCAAAACAGAGACATCCTACTGAATGGGAGAAAATATTTGCACACTGTACATCTGATAAGGGATTGATATAAAAAAATCTACAAATAGCTTATGCAACTCAACTAAAAGAAAACAAACAACCCAATAAAAAAAATGGCCAGACAAGCTAAATAGGCACTTCTCCAAAAAAGTCATGCAGATAACCAACAGGCATAGTAGTTACCAGAAAGGAAGGAGGAAGGAGCATGGGTAAATTGGATAAAAAGGTGAAGGGTAGAACTGGTGAAGAGTAGAACTGGACTTTTAGTGGTGAGCTTAATATAGCATGCAGATGGTGATATATAAGGATGCACACCTGATACTTATATAGTATTATAATGTACTGTTACTTTAATAAAAAAATTATTAAGCATTTTCTTAAATTTGTAAAAAAGAAAGGAATTTGGGTTTTATTTTAAGTGTGATAGGTAGTCACTAGAAAAAGGTCTGATCTGATTTACATTGGAACAGCCTTTCTCTGGCTGCTTTCTGGGGAACTGTGTGGAGACCAGGGTAGAAGCAAGGAGACCATGAGGGTGGGGGACAGGAGCAGGGCAGTCAAGGGATCCTAGCAGCTTAGATGAGGGTGACTTTCTACCTCGCCCTAAACTCTATGTCTTCCTGACAATAAACTCTAATATCAAATGTATTTTGACTTTTACAAAGTAGGGATCCCAACCTGCCAAAATCTGTGGGCAGAGAACAAATAAAACATTTTGTATTCTAAGTGTCTCTGGGAAAGAAAGGGAAAAAAATGACAGGCAGAAAGGAACAAAGAGTGTGTACGTGTTTGCCATTGTCTCTAAAAGTGGATAATGTGCATTCAATTGCCCTTCCCCTTTCAACTTCCATAGTGCTTATTTCTGCCCCACTAATTTTTACGTAATCACATGTGGCCTTTCTGTGCAGCTTCCTCTAAGAAGAGAAATCTCTTCTTTCCAAGAATATCAGAAGCTTCTAAAGGCAGATATTGTGTTGATAAAGTTCTTGTAATCAATGACTAGAAACTTAGTGTTACATAGTACATGTTAACAATGTGTGCCTTTAGAAAGAATTAGTATTTAGGTAATTGGTTATACTTGAAGTGTGGCATTTATTTATTAAAACCGAGGGTTATAAAATACCTTGGCTTTATTGGCTGTCTTCTTGCTCTAATGCATCCTTTCCAAAGGACATTCTACAGATTACTGTTCCATAGGATGTTGGTTGGTATTATCTGAAAATAGTTTTGTCATCAGGTAGTTTGGTATGTTTATCATGAAATGAAATTACACAAGTTTCTTCAATGTAGGATTCCTCAGTGAAGTTACTGTGTTAATGTCTATTGTGAAGATACAAGGAGTGATAATTTAGAGTGTTTTTCTAGTTTATTTGACCACAAAGTTCTTTTTTACAGAACTGTTTTTTAGAGAGTGTCTCCTGAGACAAGTATTATAAAAGGAGATACTCTGCAAAAGATGATAGATAATAATTGGGTAGGCTTTTCTTCCAACTCTATTAGAAAGACCAAGGCTTATAGCAAGGAACAACAATTAGCAAAGACTTGAATAGCCTTTTACAAACTATCAAAACAGAAAGACAGTATTTAAATATTCTTCCACCCTCATCTTTAGCAAAAAGTTGACTGAGCTTATCATTTCTCCTGTGAACTATAGAATTCACTCAATTTACAGTTTGTACCAGGATCTGCTGTTAAATAATGAATTAACTTGTTGGATCCCCCAAACAGAATTTATTTTACCAATCTTTTTTTTTTTTCAGTGATGAAACTTACTAAAACCTGTACCCAAGTGTTGCTGGAAACCATTTCTCAGAGCCACCACTGTGGTTACTGTATTATTTTCATGGTTTCCCCTGGGCCTAGAAATACTGAATCTGATTCAGGTCTCTTGCCTTTCATGATCATGTCAGAAGCAGATGTGAGCTTATGATGCTGTCCAGAAGTGGCTGCAGTGGTCTGCCTGGGGTCTTTTGAATTTAATCCACGAGGATCACCCTGGGCATAGTGAGGTGTTTAGCCCTACCCACTTATGAGGTGAGCTGGTTAAGAATTCAGAAGCAACACAAAGAGAACATTTAGTTACTAATTAGGTACTGAACAGAGTGGTATTGAGAACATGTTTTAACCTGAAAGATCCTAGTGGTTTGAAATGGCATCTGATAGAACCTGGTTGAGAATGGCAAATGAATAACAAAGTGTTGGAAAATACAGTCCATTGAAAAAACCCAAGAAACCCTATGAGAGATGGCATTGCTTCCCCCTGACCCCCAAGGAGCCAGAAAGCAGACTTAGTTTAGGTACAGTGAATCTCCTTTGACAGATAATTGATCTTACTTCCAAAGCAGCCCTATTACAAACAGATAAGATCTTGTTGTTTTCCAGAATATTTATTCTGTTAATTTTAATTTGTGTTATGTGGGAGAATAGCAACAGCTAAGTTGCTGTTCAACATTACATCTGTAGTTTATAATATAGAAGATATTAGCAATGAATTCTAGTTACATTTTTCGTTCCATTTGTACAGTGTTCTATCTCTCAGCAATGAAATTATTCATGTGTCACAAGGTACTCGCTTAAGAAGGAAAAAGCCGTTGATATTTGCTCCATTTCAGAAAGAGAAAAAACAAGATGCCAAGGGGCAGATGTTGTGGAAATTGTTCTTTGGTGCAATTCTTATACTGAATTAGAATATGCTTGTTACATCCCCATTTCGCAAGACTTCATGTTTCAAAGGTACCCTCATGTCTTTCTGAGTTCCCACTGCCTGGAGTGATGTCCAATATTCTTTTTTTAAATTATTTATTTATAAATATTTTACATCATTGTTCATTTTTGTACAGTGTTTGCTTTCTTTTCCCAAGTGTACTCCCCATAGAATTTCTACCACTAGTTCACCAGTGCACCATCACCATAGTCTCGTGTGCTCTTCCCACCCTCGTTTTGGTCCTTCTCCTTCCCTCTCTCCTACAGAATATGTCTGGATTATAATTCTCTGTTTATTTTTGTTTTGTTGTATTTTTTATTGTTATTATTTTTTCCCTAATCCCTTATTTGGTTTCCCTATATTCCTCCTATAAGTGAAACCATCTGATATTTTTCTTTTTCCTTCCAACTTACTTCACTGAGCATAATGTTGCATATAGGACCTCTACCTAACCCTTCATACACTATTACCTTGATTAGGGGAGACACCAACTCCCTGTTCCTTACCCCAACCTAGAGATTCCTCTCTTCTCTAGGTCTTTCCAGGGGACCTTCCCTGACACCTTTTGTACCATTCTGTATTTATCTGATGCACAAATACATGTGTGTGTGTGTGTGTGTGTGCACAGCACACATGTATACACACAATGCGCGCGCGCGCACACGCGCACACACACACACACACACACACACACTTAAAATTTTGTCTTGCCTACCAATCCCTAAGAGCCTTAGAACAGATGCCACAACTCTCCTATTCATTGTTGCTTATCTTTCAGTCTCAGAAAAATCATTTTTCAATTAAGGAATAATTGAATAGAGAGTCTTTATTATATTTACAGTGTTTATAACTTAATGACTTTCCTGATAGCTTTATTATGGGACTTTTCTCTATCTAAGTTAAAAGTTAATAGGGGGGCCTCCCTGGTGGCGCAGCGTTTGAGCGCTGCGCTGTGGAGCTGTCGGCAGCACATGATGCAAGTTCGACGCCCAGCCGGGGAGAATCCCACATGGTGCGGCAGACCTCTCCTGCCTCGCCCGCTGCTCCCCTCAGCAGTGTGTTTCTGATCTGCCTGCTCTCCCCACTCTGTCTCTGGTGAATCCTCTCGCCGACCCATGCCTCTGGCCTCTACCCCAGCTTGTATGTATAAATAAATAAATCTTTAAAAAAAAAGTTAATAGGGCTAAAATAAGATTTAAAAAAGCTTATGAATATCAGGTAGGATTCCCACAGAGTCAAATATCTCAGGTCTGAAAAGAATGTAAGGTCTAGAAGAATTTTTATGAAATTCTGAAGCTCTGTCAACAGCAAACATTCTTTGCCTTTGCAAGCTCCTTAGGAAAAGTTAGTGTGCATTTAGGTTATGGACATAGCAAAATAGAGGACATATTCTGAGCATCTGAAAATTTAACACTTACCATTCAGTTTGTTAACCTAGTGTGTAGAAGTTTGCAGTTTTCTGAGGCACAAAATTAATCATATGATCTGTGCTTTTGGACTGTGAAAGTAAATCATTTTCATATTTTTCTATTCATTATTTAATTTAGTCACTCTTAATAAATAACTAAAAATGGGGACAATAGCCAGTGAATGAGGAATAGACAATGAAAATTGAAAAGGCGATAATTTGTGGTGTGAAGATGTGCACAGAAAACAATTCATGAGACATTCAAGATCATGTAAAAACATCTCCATTTTTGCTCATTTGGGAGTGTGAGGAATTTGGGAGGTATCCCTCATAAAAGTTAAGGGTCTCACATATAATTTTTATCACAGTGTAACTGTCATCCCAGGATAGAAGAGAACTATTGACACTGATTATGTAATAAATCTGAACATGTTTCTATGATTGAAAAATATATTCAGATATATGTTGGTTGGAAATAGTAGTGACAACCGACTATTGTTTTGTGAAGGATCAGAAAGCATTTTGAATGTTTTGGCAAAATATTGGCCAACTTGGCCACCTTAATTCGACTATGACTTGGAAGGTTGTTTTTTTTTTTTTTTTTTTCTGTATCATTATCCAATTATTCCTGGAGTGGGGATTCTTCTCTTTGCTTACGAGGCACATTGCCCCTCCTCTTTCAGAATTAGTATCTGAAATGTTGCTGTCATGGAAAAGGGCATAGACTTGTCATGGGAAGGGGCATAATCTTATCTTTGGTGATTCAAAATCAGGGCCAGGGATATGGATCCTTGATCTGTATAGTCACATAGGATTCCCCACTCAAGAAGGGCCAATGCTTGGTTTAATACTCTCCTGCTGATGCTGTTCAATTCTTAATAATTTTATCTTTCAACTTGTGTTTTCTGAATTATGCACAATGGGGCAATGCTGTGTGAACTTGAGCAAAGGAAATACACACACTATATTGTCAACATTTTTGTCTCTTCAATTGCATGTAGTGTATTCCTGATGCTCTATTAAACACAGAATTCTGGTGGGTCCATTATGTGTAGGATTGCAGTGAAACTCAAATTGAGTACAGAGCTTGCTTTTAATGCAGAAACAAAGCAATTGCCTTTTAAGAAACACACACACACACACACACACACACACACACACAATCCAAGGAATTCCACCAAATCCTTTCTTACTCCTGTTATTTCCTTCAGTTAACCATATAAATGCTGGAAGTGATGGCATAGGGATAGAAAGATAGGGTAAGATAAGATAACCCATAGTTCTGTCTTTCCTTATTCATCATTAAGCCAAAGGAAGAAAGTATAGGAAGAATGTGCGTGTATCAAGATTTTAAATAAAAACTATTTTATTGTTTTATGCAACATTTTCACTGTTCTGATAGGAACAATGTATATGGGGATAAGCTACAAAAAACAAATTGTATAATTTCAATGATTCTGCAACTGAATTAAATGCTTTTTTATAAAGCTGACATTACAAATATAAAGATGGTAAATGGTAAAATTCATACTAATAATTTCAATTATTAATATTTTTGACTTGGAAAGGCATTAAATGACAAAAGAAAACACTGAGTCAAGAGAAAGTGACCACAGAAAAAATGAAAAAAAATTGTTTTAATACTCTTAAAGATACATTTTCCTTGTTTTTTATTTTTTATTCTTTTGTCCTAGAAGGCACTATTTCTTCTTTTTATTTATTTTTTATTTATATATATTTTACATAATTGTTCGTTTTTGTACAATGTTTGCTTTCTTTCCCAGGTGTATTCCTTGCTTTTTAAAGCAAAGGCACCACCTTATTATTTTGCATTGAGTCCTGTGAATATGCAACTGACCCTCATCTTTGGGTCTCCCTGCTGAAAACCACTAGAACTGCTGAATCTTCTGACCCTTGGTCCTCTTCCCAGGCCCTCTTCCCTAGAAAGAGACCCTTGTAAAGAGGCTGGGGGATGCTTGGATTTGCCGAACACATGTGGATGGAGAATTTAGTCCAATCAGGGGGTCCAGGTGTATCCAGTGCAGTGGTTTAAAAATTTCCAAACACTGCTATTTAGCAGGTAGTGCTACTACTCATTACACTGATGCTTTGCATGAAATTGCTGACACCTTGGAAACTGCTTAATGATACATAAAATTCTATTTTTTCTGTGTGGAATGCCACTGGGCAAGTGGGTATTACTTATAGATGTATAAATATTGTGCATATTAGCATGAAGAGTCACTTACAAGTCAATAAGCTTTCTGAACTGTAGAAGAACAAAAGAGAAAAGAATCACAGAGAAACGAATAATTTCATAGGATTTTGTTTGATTATTTCTTAACCTTGGTAAGGTGAACCATTTCTATAAAAGGGTAATTTTATTTTTTATTTTGAAGGTAATACAAAAGCAGCATTAAATTAGTTTTCCATTTTACCATTTAGCCTTGAAAAAGAAAATATTTGCTTTCATTTTAGAATCCCGATTGGCACAACAGAAGATTTTTGAAACTTGGCATAGCCAGAGCTCACATTTTCCTCTAATCCTTCTCTCCCACTTTGGTCCTGGATCTGTTCTACTCTGATTTGCCTTTATATATATATATATATATATATATATATATATATATATATATATATATATATATATATATATATATATATTTTCATGTGATAGCCCTTGGAGAATATTTGCAAGACCATTATTAAGGACAAGTATACCATTCATAATGATTACTTGCTAGTATTAAAGAACAAGTTATAGCCTTACACAATCTCAGGCTGACCTTGTAGGACAAGCCTTATGTTTCAGATTCCAATTCCAGAAGTTAAAATATTTTTGCTTTTGTTTAGGGTTATCTCATACTTTCATCTACAATCATATCAATATGCTCCTATGGAGATGCATGCATGGGAATTTTGGGGTGTCCAACAATTGGGTTGCATCTATTCACGTAGCTTCTTAGGGTAATTTATCAGTCTCTTAAAGCATCCAATTCTTATCTGCAAAATAAGGATAAGTCCTAGCTTATGGAGTTGTATAAAGGTTGGAGAACATGTGTGAAATTGGGTATCTGACACTCATAATACTGTGACTATTTTTCCTTTCATGTAAATTTTTTATGTGCTTCAATGTTAACTTTGTTTGTTTTTTAAAGATTTATTTATTTATTCATACAATGCCGCGGTGTAGGCCAGAGGTGTGGGGTGGTGAGAGGATTCACCAGAGACAGAGTGGGGAGCAAAACAGGCAGATTGACGGAAGTACACTATTGAGGGAAGCAGCGGGTGAGGCAGGAGAGGTCTGCTGCACCATGTGGGAATCTCCCTGGCTGGGTATTGAGCTTGGGCTGCAGTGGCTCTGGATAGCTTCATAGTGCTCCGCTTAACCTGTTGCGCCACCAGGGAGGCCCCAATGTTAACTTCTTTTAATTTTTTTTTTAAAGAGTAAAGTTCTCGCCAAATGTAAGAATTAGAAAAAAATTGTGTACCAGTCTGTCCATGACAAGAAGTATAAGTCCACCTTCCTAATCTGCTTCCAAACTTTTAGGCCTATTCCCTAGCTAATCATACAACAGCTTTCTGAAATATTCCTAGTATATGTAAGGGTCTATCTATTTAATTAGCTTTCAATTTTTTATGTTCATAAGTGAGATAATGCTGATATTCAATTTCTTTTCAACATCTTTACACAGTAGCCTACAATACAAAAGTTTTCTGATTCATTGTAACTGCTCCACTCCATTCTATTTTGTGGATGCTAGACAATTTATTATATTGATTTTTGTTTGGCTTGCATTTTAATTATTTATTTATTTTTTGCTATCCCCAAACACTGCAGCAGTGAACATCATTATATGTACATCCTTATCAATCTAGGGCAGTACTCATGTAGGGTACATTCTCACAAGTATTGGGGTGAAGGGTATATTTATTTTACTTTGAATCTTTTCTTTGTATCCTGTACCAGCTCCAGTTCCATCACTGAGCTCCCTACCCCTGTGTCAGGGGAGCTAATCTAATGCATCTACAATAATAACTTGATAGATTCCTAACAATAACACTGACATCTTTCTATCACTTCTCAGGGTAGTGTGAAAAACAAATGTGGTTGGTGAAAAACCTATATTAACTTTAAAATATATAAAATTTGGTTTATCTAAATTAAAATAAGTCAGGATGTGTGGTAATAAACGGTATCATTTATAATCAAATCAAAGGTCTTGATTCTCAGGAGTATGAAGGGACTAACCCATCAGGGAGGTCTTGGGTTGTTCTGAAATCATTCCACATGAGTAGACATTTACTCTGTGAGTGTTCATCTTATAAACTGTAAAGCCTATCTAGGGTTATTTTCATTAAAATTATGCTAGAACTTAAAAATATGTATCTAACATCTGGGAACATGAATGAGGTGCTCCCTCATGGGGACTTCCCCCCCATAAAGCAACCCAGTCGCAAAGGGAGACACTCTTATTTTTCTCAAACTTCATGTACTTCCCTAAGTGATTTTAGAAGCTCAAATTACAAACAGCTTCTTAATTGTCTTTGAAAACCCTTCCTATGAGTGTTGAGTTATTGTTGATTGAGTCTTATCCTTGGATTTTACTGTGTCCTTGCTGACAAGTTCTGGATCCAAGGAAAATACAGAGAAATGCTCTGAAAGCAAACCTGTTCCTGCCCATTAAAAGAAAACAAAACAAAAAAACCCACCATTATTCCATTGCTGCAGTGGACTTGGGGAAACAATGTGTGCCTTTCATTCCTCTGTTTCTCTAACAGTCCTCATTGTATCTGCCTTTTCTGTGAATGGGTTCCACCATGCAGGAAGTGACATGGCACAGTGAGTTTAAGAATATTCCTTATTTTTGTTCAGTTGAGTAATACCAAGATTCTAACTCAATAACAAGAGGAAGGTTATGGGAACTCATGTTACAATGAAGATGACTCATTCATCCTCCGATAAGCTCATTTGAACAAACTTTGCGATAGTTGTAAATTTAAATTGTGTTTTCAAATAAATTTTTTCCATAGAGATCATTTATTTTCTAATTATAAAATATAGAAAATGTCATCCTTCTTCCTTCAGAATATTTTGCTTGCCTTGATAAATAAAGTAGTGACAATGTATGACTACACTGCATTATATGATAAAAATTTGTAACAATATATTGTGTGTTCACAAAGTGTCAAACTCTTCATGTGCATTATATCTGAGTTATACAATTCTGAAAGGTGAGGATTACTATTCCCCCTTTCAGGTGAATAAATTGAACCTCAGGGAAGTTTAGAAACATTTCCAAGTTCACATACTTAGGCCAAACTCAAATTTGTCAAATTCTAAGGTTTAAGTTTTTCTATCATACTAGGTCATCAATAAAATAAAAGAACTGACTGATTTATGTGTAGCGTTTTCATTTTTTACCACTTTAAACTCTTCTCTCAAAGCCAACATTTTAGTTGCTAATAAGTTATTTTAGGGAAAGAACCATTTTATTTACTTACCAATAATCTCTATAAATAAATAAATAAATAAATAAATAAATAAAACAACCTGTTTATTGATCATCATATCAGCTGAAAATGCATTGAAGATTTTTAACAAACTTAGTGTTTTGAGATTATCTGAATTAATTCATAGGCTAATGGTACATATGAAATTTACTTTGGGGGGTGGATCTCAAAAGATAAAGACAGATCATCTGCGTAATTGAAAGTGGGGCACCCAAGAGAAGCCTATGAGACTGCCAGCTGGCAAACACCAAGAACAGAGGAAACACAGAGGACAAAGAAGACAGAGCAGGTGTCCTGTGGGAGCCCCATCCGGAAGTTACAAAGGAACACTCCCCTGTACAAGTGTGACTTGTGTTTGAGCTGCTCCTCAGATGGGCAGCTCTGTGTGATGTGGTCTGGGATCAGTTGCAGCTGGGAAATACATGAATGTAATTCTACATTATCTTGGATTATTTAATTAACACCATTTGGGTTCTTTCTAGTTGCAAAACCCTATCTCAGAGTTTACTGTTCATTCCCTTAAACCTCTCTGATTCTTCTAATTATTAAGGAGTGTTTGACAGAAAAAGGCTAAAACAGCATCAGGTGTCAGGCACACCCTTGCATTAGGGTGCTTCATGGTTAGAACTAGAATGATTCTGTATCCAATCCAGTTAGATCCCCACTGAAGTCCTTTGTCTCGGCTGAGTTGGTAAGGATGCCCTTGTTCCCCTTCAGAGTTTACCAGTTTGTCTAATAAATTACGTAACCACCCTAACCATAGCAAATATGACTTTGCAGAATGCGAGTTATGAGAGGTTTTCAGGGCCTGGAGACCAAGCATCCAACTATCGGACACTTTAACAGCCAACGTTGGCTTCCAGGTCCAGGTCGCAGCCTCTCTGTAAGGGAAAGCCCCTGAGGATTGTAATCCAGAAGCCCCTCCTCACCATGGAGGAAGCCAGCCAGAGAACAGTGGACTCTTGCCACAGTAGACTGAAAATCTCCATGCTGATAGCTCACCCTTCCTTGGCTGTGACTGATTCTTGAAAGGTTCTTGGGTTCCCCACTGTAAGCAACAGGGTGAATCTCATCTTTGGGGTGACAATGTATCCTTTTCATTTCACTTTCTCTCTCAGGCTGCTGTTGCTGCTCACTGTGCTGGATGCCAGTTCTCTTGTCATCTAAGTCTTCTCACAGCACTCCCAGATCTGGGCTTTCTCTTTTCTACCCAAATCCCCATGTTCCTGCCCACAGGCTTATCTGTCTCTCAGCGAGATGGTCAACTCACTGAGGTAGACGCAACTTAGCACAATGTTTTGTTTCCCAGAAGCTTGCACCTGGAAGATACTCAACAATTGTTTATTGACAGTGCCAATTTTTATATGTTACTTGGAAAGGGAAGGAGGAGTGAAAACATCTTCTTTTCTCTTTAACACTGCAGGCCTTTGTTTGCCATCTCAGTCAATTGCCACCTGGAGGGCCTTGGAGTCCCAAGGAGATGGGACCCCACAATAAATACCCGAGTTCCTTGAGATCTGATCATTTATCATTTTTCGCTAAAGTAATTGAAATGTGATGGGCATTCAGATCTTCCATCTTCAGGATAGTGTCAGGGAAGACTCATGATTTCAGGTACAATCTGGATTTTAGACATAGGATTGAATAGGATTTGAAGTGACAGCTTTATAAAGGAGTTCTCAAGGAACATTCGGTATTTAGCATGGAATTGGCCCCATGGTGACATCCTGGAAGACCAGAACCTGGCTAGAGACTGGCTCTTTTTCACGGTAAAGCAAAACTCTTATTTTAGTCTGGCATACAGATTCCTTGAGACTTGACACCTGCTGGCCTTTGCCCCCACCACACCTGGATCCAAGACATTTTATTGCACCACTCTGTTCTCCATGCCACCAAACTGACTGTCTTTGTTGTTCCTTTGCCCTATCACCTTTCTCACCTACAAAACACTTCTCCTTCAAGGCTCATCTGGGAATGTAAATGGCAGAAGTCTCCCTAAGAACTCCATCAACACTTAACCTCTCTGTGTTCCCATATCATCTTCGGAGCAAACTACACCCTTGTATTGCAATTGCATAGTATTTTTTTTTTGTGTTCCCCAAATAATAAGCCAAGAATATTGCTATCTTTGCCCTGATATCCCCCTACTGAAATCATCAGAGTGCTTGGCATAATTTAGCAATTTAATGAAAAATTGTTCTGAACAGAGTCTTGGTTATGTAATTGTGAACATTGCCATGTATTAAAACTGCCTGAATTAAGTGTTAAATATTACTATGAATTCAGTACTATCCATCTTAGCTTCCATAAAAAAAGAAGCTAAATTTAGACAGTTCCATGCTAGTATATTTATTTGCAATTAGATAGAGGATTCTCGGGGAAAGAAAAAAAAAAGTCGACCTATGGATGTATTTGTTCCTCCCTCACCCATATCATTTTCTGGAAGGATGATACTTCAGTGCCAAGATCAAAGATAATTGTGCCTGTCTTAGAAACCCCCAGGTTATTTTAAAATAAAACAAAATGGGATGATTAGAAAAGATTATGTTTGGAAATATAATTATTTCCTAACTTCTGAGCACATGCCTTGAGAGTGCTTCTTTGAATGCATGCACTGACAAATATTTCATTAAAGGATAGACTTGTTTATTGCAAAAACATTTCAGTGCATCAAGGTTATCCACTCGACAGTTTCTTATAGAACATTGTAATTATATAGTGCAATTTTAAAAATTCTGATTACCAAAAAAAGCTGGGTATGAATTCTAATTATTTCCAAAGCTTATATGTTAAAAATGTCTAATTTAATGTAAAGTGGACCTGACCAAAGTTAGGTTGTCTAAATTGAAGAATCTTATTAGTGTATTCTTGAGAAGAGGACTGATAAGATATAATTAATAAGACATTTGAAACTAAATACTGCCTTTCACTGCCTCACTGAAATATAGCCAAATATACTTTATATATCACAGTTGACCAGCTAATGGCTAACTACTGTTACTTGAGATACCTCAGGCCATATTTCAGAAATTTAAGAAAGACAACTCACCTTTCATGGGAATAATTAGACAGGGCAGATGCTAATTATCCAGAGACATTGCAAGGATGATTGGTTGTCATTTACCTATTATTCCAAAGGGGTATATTTTCAGCAATTAGGTCACTACCCAAGCCCCATTAATGTTAGGAGGTCAAGATCACCAGTAGGTGGAATGGTGTGAAAATACACATTTGTAAAGGTTTAAACCTATCACCTCCAAAGAGACAAAGATTTCAACCAACTTTACCTTCATAAACAGAATTTGGGGAAAAGAAGGACCTCAAAGTAAAAACATTAGAATAATACAGTGCTGCTCCAGAGAACTGTTTGGTATTCTCTGGAACATTAGTCTTGAACCATGTTAGCTACATTCAAGGGTTCTGGAATAAAGAACATAGGCTGAATATATTCCCCTCTGCCCAGTTCTGCTCTTAGATTATTTTATGTGTTAACAGAATTGAAAAGATGTGAAGAGACCCAAGTTCATTCAGTAGGAATTGTCTGAGGCCCCATGAATACTGCAGTACACAGAAATGCATTGCTGCTCTAAGGTAACTTAGGGACAAACATGGATGGTACAATTTGAGCATAAACAATATGTCAAGTAAAAGATTCCAATTTGTGAGAGATTAAGAAGTGTCAGGCAGAGAGGGTTTTGGTTCTGGTAAACCTTTCTTTCTACCTGGGTCTCATTTCCAGCTCTTAGCTGTTGCAAATATAGACGGTGGGATTCACTTGTGCTCTATAGTCTTGATGACAGCCCTGGTTTCAGATCAGAGAATCCCTGCTCAGAAGGGATTGACTGAATGATGCCAAATGGAGCTTGTGGCTCCATTTTGATCCAGGGGCCCTTTGCCTTAGAATAACAAGAACCGTGGTCTTCAAAAAAAAGATATTCGTGGCAAAAAGATCATGAACCGTTCTGTCCAAAACAGACAAAGGCAAGGATCCCCATCTACGTAGTATGGGAGAATTAGGTTGAGGAAAATGCAATTGAAGATGAGATTTTTTTCCATTGCCAAGTTTGTAAGACAATGATGCAGCATCTCTGATTTCAGATGCTCCCAATAACATGCCACAGCAGAAAACAAGCCTGAAATGCAGAGGGCCCAAGAATCCTGGTGAAATTCCTGGGTCTACTTAATTTCTGATGAGGCCAAGAAAACTGAGAAATTCTCTTCTATTTGACTTTCCTGTTTGAGGTGTTTTAAAACAAAGGAATTCAAATTTATAATTTTTAGAAACAAAAGAAAAGTGAAAAGACTTTCTAACACGTATCTTTTTCTTTAATTGATACAACTCATTTGGCAGACATAAATGCCCATCTTTTAAAAATTAATTATCTTTATCACATTTTGAAGTGTGTTAAACTACAACTTACATGAATAAAGAAATTCCAGGGTGTGGTGGAAATCTGTCCCTTTTGTCTTCTCAGCATCACTTTTTTCATTTATAAAATCATAATACTACTCTCTGAGGACTTGTCCTACCCTTTTTGCATGTGGTTCTTTGGCACCGCTGGTCATTGGGCAAATAGTGAGAAACTATCCCAAGCTGGACCCACCAGAGTTCCTGTCATGCTGGTCATATTAAATGTCCAGTTAGAATTCTTCCATGGGATTTTATAGATAAATTCTGAGAAAAGAAGGTTACTCCTTTTCTCCAGGGGTCATTAAAGTCTGATGGTATACATAAAATGTATAGAAGAAAATATAGGCAAAACTCTACGCGACATACATCTCAGCAAAATCTTGAAAGACACATCCCTCAAAGCGAAGGAAGTGAAAGATAAGATAAACAGATGGGATTACATCAAAATAAAAAGCTTCTGTACAGCAAAAGAGACATTAACCAAAACTAACAGACACCCTACCAACTGGGAAAAGATTTTTGCACACAATACATCTGATAAAGGACTGATAACAAAAATTTACAAGGAACTCACACAACTCAACCAAAAAAAAGCCAAAAACCCAGTCAAAAAATGGGCAGAAGAGCTCAAAAGGCACTTCTCCAAAGAAGAAAAGCAAATGGCCAACAGATACATGAAAAAATGCTCAACATCACTTGTAATCAAGGAAATGCAAATCAAAACCACTATGAGATACCACCTCACACCTGAGAGGATGGCACACATTAAAAATACAGGTAATAACAAATGCTGGAAAGGATGTGGAGAAAAAGGAACTCTTCTACACTGCTGGTGGGAATGTGAACTGGTTCAGCCACTATGGAAAGCTGTATGGCGATTCCTCAAACTGCTAAACATGGAGCTCCCATACGACCCAGCAATACCACTTTTGGGAATTTACCCAAAGGACACAAAAACACTAATCCGAAAGGATACATGCACCCATATGTTCATTGCGGCACTGTTCACAATATCAAAGGTATGGAAGCAACCCAGATGTCCAAACATAGATGACTGGATCAAGAAGATGTGGTACATATACACAATGGAATACTATTCAGCATGGAAAGAAGATAAACACATGCAATTTGCAGCGACGTGGATGGAATTAGAGGGAATCATACTCAGTGAAATAAGCCAGAAAGAAAAAGAAAAAATATCGAATGGTTTCACTTATAACAGGACTATAGGGAGGCCGGGTGGGAGAGAGACAATCAGCTGGGGGTGGGGGTGGGGGAGGGGAGGATAAGGGCACAAAATGGAATAGAAAAGAACACAAGGGACCATGGAGATGGATCACGGGTGAATTGGTGTTGAGCTACCCAAGGGGAATACAAAATGTAAAAGACATAAATAACAATAAAAAAAAATATATATATATAAAAAAGTCTGATGGTATAAACTTGAGGTTGTCAGTCTCCCTGGTTCTGGTTACAGAAGGATACTAATCAGGCTGCAGGAAAGAACAAGGTCAATCATAAAGAGAAAGCTGGGAGGAGTAGAGACGAGATGAAGAGAAAAGGGAGTGAGTGTGAATATTCACACATGTGAGGGCAAAAAAGCTCATGGATGACACTCTTTGACTTGCTTGCAGCTTCTGAGCCCAGCTGCATGCTTGAAATTTTCAATCTTGGGAACTAATTATTTGTTTAGGCTAGCTTTATTTGGATCTCTTTTGATCTATGAGATGAAATAATATAGCTTTATACAAAAGATTAAAACTTTATATTGTTAATCCCACCCCTAGTAAAGAAGCAATCCATCCATCCATCCATCCATCCATCCATCCATCCATCCAATGAATATCTAATAAAAGCTTGTTTTGTTCCAGGTTCTGTGCAGAGCACTTTGGATACACAGATAACTAAGACATGATCCCAGTTCTCAAAGAGTTTCCAATCTAGAGGTGGAGAGAGAGATTTGAGTGGATAATTCATAATAAATTGAGGAGTTTAAAAATACCAATATAAGTATAGACATGCAGGATTAGTTACATCTGTCTGGGAAATCAGAGAAAGTTGGACAGTGGTAAGTAGGATATATGGGCAAAGAATGGCTTGAAAAAAAACCCCGAAATATGTGAACAAATGAATAATACATCCCCTGAAAAATGTCTAATACTTTTGGGGGCCACCTAAGAAACATCACCCTGGCAAAAAGTAGGTATATTAAAGGAAGCAACAAGATATGAGACTGATGGAATTGTGTAGGGCTTGATATACCAGGCTAAGAAGTTTGGATAATCCTAAATATAATGGAAAATGGATAGAAGTTTGTTCCCCTCCTCTTTGCATGTTGTTTTATCTTTTTTAGGCAAAGGAGGGCATAATTATCTGATTCTTTGGGAAACTAACCATAGTGTCTTTGTGGATGATAAAAACAGAGCCAAGGAGAGTGGTTTAGAAGAATGATAGTCCAAGTTCAATGGTATGGCCCAGAGATAGTGCTGTCTTTGGGAGACACGGAACTTGTTACTTTCCACTGGGGTGGAGAGAGCAGAGATTGACCATAAGATTTGTAGCTTGAATTTCCAGGAGGATATTGATGGCCTCAATCAACATCAAGATCTAAGAGAAAGAACAGGTCTGGGGGAGAAGATTGCAGGTCCTCTTTTGGACATATTAATTTGTGGGATGTGAAAGAGGTGATGTTTAGAGGCAACTGTTAGTGTGGGTAAAGAACTTAGAGTATCTTAGCAACCAGAGATACAGTTTCAGGAAGTCTTGAAAATGTAGAGAGTAATTAAAACCCAGTAGGATGGATGAGATCATCCACAGGAGAGCTTTAAGACAGAGAAGAAAAGTGGATCAAGCATAAGCCCTCCCTGGAAAACATCAATATTTAATGAGGAAGTAGAGGGGGAGTCAATGATATAGGAAAGGAAATGAGCGTCAACTCCCAAAATATAAGAAGGGATACTCTTATATGTTTTGAATAAATGAATGGATGAATGAATAAGTATCAGGACTGCACACTTTAAGAAAAGGAAATCATTTTGAAATTAGAGTGCTCATTGCCCCTTTCTGCAAGTTAAAAATGCAGTGCTGAATAAAAATGGCAGAGAAAATTACAAATGGCTAAGAGTGATGTGGCCTATTTCAATGTTTCCTCAATTTTTTTTATCTACTAAGTCTAATGGCTCTACAGCTTGTAGAATTAGACCTTATATTTGCCCAAGTAGAAAGAATAAGAATATGCCCAGAATGTTCAAGGAAAGAGCTCATTACTAAGAGTGTGATGCTTTTGCACTGAGGAACAGTCTCACTGTGTTACTGGGGACTTCTGGCACTAGCTGTTTTCTCATTGACATTCATGCCAGGGGCTCCCACTGATTCAATGTATGGGGGAGAGCACTAAGACAAGCCTTAACTTAGTACCCATGAGGAGTTGCCATGGCATACTCCCACTGCCTTTGGAAGAAGGGAGTGTTTGCTTACAGGATGTCATGCTTCTTGATTCTAAAAATCACTGTTCATTGGTGGAATAGCTGACATTTTCTTCATCTAATGGCTGCAAATTGGAGACAACTGGGAAAAAACGTTCATAGAAAAAAAATCTTTTTTTTTTTTGCAGCATCCTTTATAAACTGTGACAATTGCATCTTGATAATTATTCATTTAAATTCATTTAATTTCAGGGGTTTCAGAAGTTCAAACAGAGGGAGCATGATTCATAAAATTTAAATAGTAGCAGGTAAAGTCAGATCTGTGACAGGGAGCAGGAGGCTGCCACAGCGCAATTAGAGATTTCTGGATCATGGGGCAGAGAAGGTGAAACTAATTAAAACGGCTGCAACTTCAGGCCATGGCCTTGCTCAGAAGACTTTAAAATGTTCTTGAAATTTTAGTTAGCACATTCAAATGATTAACTCAGATGATACTTCAACTCATTCCAATAAAAATTGTCACTAGGTCACAGATTATGGATGCATGGCACAAAAACTTAGAACATAGACATGATGACCTGCATAGGCAGAACAAAAAATGACCTGATAGGTCTTTTCTAAATAATAGTTAACACACACAGAGAACCTATCACAGGCCCTTCATTGCTCTAAGTGTTTTAGTTAATCAGTTAATTCTTATAGCAACTCTTTGAGGTGGGTATCATTATTATCATTTTCATTTTGCAAGACATTACAGTCAGTAAGCCATACAAACCTAGGGACTCAAACCCAGGTTCTATAACTGCTCAATCTAAATTCTGAGAAGTCTGAGGATGGAATGTGTTATATTCCGATTAAAAAGCATCATGCAGGGAAAGTTCTTTGTAAACTATAAGCACCATTACAGTAGGTAAACACAAACATGAAGAAGAGGAGCGGAGGAGGAAAAATATAAGAAAGAAGAAGTAGAAAAAGAATAGGTAGAAGAGAATGAACAGGAGGAAGAGAAAATGAATCAAAATAAAAAGGGAGGTAAAATGGTGACGCCTGATATAGACTAGCAACCTCAAGGCTAACTCTCTCTGCCCCATATCTGGCTCTGGGCTCGTTGTCCAGTTGGAGTTCCCGTGATAACTATTCAGCACATCACCTGGAGAGGGTGACACTTGTGACCCCACAATCATTGCTTGCTCCTTCTAATTCCTTCTGCCCTGTATGTGTTTTCCTCCCTCTCTCAGATTCCCTTGATACAATCCCAACATCTCCATTCTGTGAAGTCCACCTCAAGTCTAGCTCTCCTGGCAAATTTATGGTAAGGACTCTAGCTTTCACTGATTGTTGAACACCACAGAGTTTTAAAATTTGGCCAACTTTAGGTATTGCTTGGCTCAAATTGCTCTTTTTTATAAAGGTGGGAAATTGAGGCCTATAGAAGATATATGTTGACAGTTTTCACATAGTCACCAGCTAGATGTGTTAGTGCTGGAAACCATTCCAGTTCTCCACTATAATCCACATCACTATCTACAATGTACAGTTGATTGTATGTGTCTTCTCTCTAACTGCATGGTCACACTCAAGAGTCAGGACCAGGTTTTTTGACTTTGTGTCCTCTGTTTCACCTGGCACAGGGGTGCATATAGGAAGTGATCATTAAATAATGGACTAAGAACTAATGAATTTACTCTTCGTGTGTCCACAAACTGTTGAGAAATAATAAAGGAATTGAAAAGAGACCATCATCTCTGCTCTAATGAAGGACAAATATTTTCGGTAAAATTCACTTAGGAACAAATATAATCCATATGTATTAGAGATTATCTTCAAATTTTTAAATAAATGCATCTTTCAATAATAATCTAAACCAGTGCATCCTCAATAGCCCTTTTGTGTTCTGTTAAGCAAACAAAATACTTGTCTCTTTCCCAGGGCAACAGGAAACTTGTCTAGTGACAAAACATATGAACTTTTCCTTCTTCAGCTTCTCCACGAATGGTAAATAGAGCAAAAGAGTACCTTAAAGCATGCCATTAAAGGCCTCATTAAACACTTACTGTCAATTGGTTAAGATTAATGTGTGGGTATATTCACTGCACAAAGTGCATGGAAAGCTCATATTTATTGAACACAACAAATTATAAGGAAATAAATTGGTTGATTATCTTTAATTAAAACATCCCAATTGACCATATTATCAGGAACAAATATGAAAACAGATACGAACTTTGGGTGAGTATCATTTTTATATTATATATTTACCAATTATTCCAAGGTTAGTATTAATAACAAGTAATAATCACATTATTAAAAGAATTATTAATAGTGTTGTAAAATGAGACATCATATGAAGAGGAAGGAGAATGAATGATAGGTCATACAGCCATGAAGGGACCAGAGAAAGTCCTAGTTCTGATGGAAACATGTAGGCTGGCACCTTTCCAAAGGTGAGTCCAAAAGAAAAACACGAGAAATCAATAGGTATTAAATCATAACAATGTGCCAGTCTCTGTGCTATATCCTTCAACGACATGACCTTGGTTAAGCCTCACCAAATACCCTTACATTTGATAATTCTAGCACTATTTTCCATGTAAGGATACTAACATTTACAAACGGTTCGTAAATGGCGAATCTGTATACAAACACAGATCTGTGTGACACTAGACATTGCTGGCGTCCTTCTCACCATCCATCGCCACTCTTCTTTGTTCACAGCACAAGGGAATTGAGCAGCTTTGTTTCAGTGGCAGGTGGATTTTTCTCCAGCCCCAGGCAGCCCATCTTTTTTTTTTAAGATTTATTTTATTTATGCATCCAAGCTGGGGTGCAGGCCAGAGGTGTGGGTGGGAGGCGGTGAGAGGATTCACCAGAAACAGAGTAGGGATCAGAACAAGCGGATTGACTGAAGCAGTGGGCGAGACAGAAGAGGTCTGCTGTGCCATGTGGGAAGCCCCCTGGCCGGGCATCGAACTCATGCTGCAGTGGCTGCCTATAGCTTCATAGTGTTGAGACTTAACCCATTGCGCCACCAGGGAGGCCCCCCAGGTAGTCCAGCTTGACTTGACTAGTGAGCACTTGCCAGAGATGCATTGAAATGTGGATCACAACTCCCACCTGGACAAAGAAACACGAGCAGGAGTCTGCTCTGGAAGCTCCTCTAGGTGGGTTCTTTGTTTAAAAAAAAAAAAAAAACCCACAGAAGAGAAATACTCTTTGGACTTTGGATACTGTTGTCACCTGAAATCAAAGAGATATAATTGACCTGACAGCAAGAGGGAATAAAGATGGAAAGTGCTTGAATTGCTGAATTCACTGCCCTAAGACTGCTTGGGCTCCAGCCTCCTTGTTGTGTGAAAACATACATTTTTCTTTTTGCTTAGGCAACTGTTAGTTTTGGAGCCCTAAGCATCTTCCCAGATACAAATTTCATGTCCCTTTAACAAAATGAAATTGAATTAGAATCAAAACAAAACACTTCTGCCTGAGAGGGTTTGTATGGGCAAGCTGAAATTGTCCAAGGCATGTGAGGAAGCAAGTATCTCACAGAAAACAGCAAAGAACAGTCCAACAAAAAAGTGATGAGTGTGCCTACAGCGGCTATGCTAGTCCCAAGCTTAGACCCAACACCACGTCTCACCTGTAATGACCTTTCCTCAGAGAAACGCAAGGGCTCTAGGGCAGAGGGAGCTCTTTGTTTTGGGGAGGTTCTGACCAATGTATTTTCTTTGGTCTTTTAGTTCTCCTCACAAAAGGTGGCAGCTTTTTGGAATGGATCCAAACTGCAAAAAGCAGTACAAATTGTTCAAGCTGGAAATACGGCTTGCCATCTCTCCCAGGCTGTACGTTCCCCGGCCTGTGTGCGTTGCCCAGATCATAGAGTAAAGAAGTTCACCATTACTTAGAACTGGTTCCTTGAAAGCCAGTTTTGTGGGTCCCTGATACTTGGCAAGACCAGTCCAGGTTATTGCAGTTTAATAAAGGGAGGGCTCCCGGACCCTGTTAGCAAGGGGGTCTGGACAGGTTCACAGGGAAAAAAAAGGCGGGGGCAAAGATTAGAGTTGCCTCATAGTACGAATCCTTATAGTTGAAGAACAAAGCAGAATTTCTGGAAAATAAGAGGATATACAGATATAAAAACATCTATAAATAAACAAATCAAGAAAAACCAAAAAAAAAAAAGAAAAGAAAAGAAAAGAAAAAAAAACCACAACTGGAAATAATGGGAGAGAATAGAGACATTTAGCAGTGGGTGCAAATCCTGACTGCCATTGTGTTTCTCTGTGCTCGGGGGTATTAATCCAGACCTCCTCCCTCCCAGCTTCCTCATCTGATACTTGGAGATAACTTATTTGGAGGGAACATGCTCATCACTGTTACTTGATGTTTGCAGGAGGGTTTTAGAGGTCTCATTCTCATACTTTGAAAACGTGTATAATACTTTCTACCTGACACTTGAAGTGGAATATCTCCATTAATTCTCACAATCCTCTGTGGTAAATATTTGCCTGTTTCGAAGATGTGGAAATTGAGGCTAGAAAAGGACAAATATTCTGGAAGTCACACAGCAAGGGACAGAGGGTTGAATACAGTGTGGTCAATGGTTCCATTCATGCAGACTCTGAGTGAGTCTTGGGGTACAGAGCTGCACCTCCTACCCAGTCCAGACCCTCCTTTTTCTACTCACCCAGGGAAACTTCTTTCCTGAGCTTCGCTGCCTGCCTTGCTTATAAAATTTCTGAGCACTGACCCATTCTAGTTATAAC
Source organism: Scalopus aquaticus (assembly GCA_004024925.1). Classification (NCBI taxonomy): domain Eukaryota; kingdom Metazoa; phylum Chordata; class Mammalia; order Eulipotyphla; family Talpidae; genus Scalopus; species Scalopus aquaticus. Next base: position 5,532 of record PVIJ01009168.1, on the reverse strand, counting down.
CGGCTCACTTATTCCTGCTAGAACATTTTTCCTTTTCATAATCTGCCCTCAAACTGAAGTTGGTGGTATTGGGTAAGCTTTTGCATCCAAATTTAAGCTCCCTTGATTTTACAGGGATTTCTTTATTTTTCTGGTGAGATCATCAGTTATTTTAAGAACCGATGTTGAAGCCTCTAATAGGAGAAGCCACTGAGACAAAGGCCTCTGCCCAAAGCAAAATTGTCCAATTAGAGGTCAACAGTGTACAGGGCTGGGTGTGCTTTTTGTGCTCTCTGGGTGGCCTGCACACCCTCTCTGCCACTTCACAGACTCACCCCGCCTTCTTTCTTTCCTCCTGCCTCCATTTTCAGTTAGTGGCTGCCAGGGGAAAAGCCTGAACCCCTTTGCTACCACCCCTCACATAGCCCTATTCTACCCCAGAACTTGACAAACTCCAACCAGAGGATCCCTTGGGCTGAATGATCATGAGAGGAACTAGAAGTAAGATGACCTGCTCCTCTTGATTTAGTGACACAGCAGTAATCTAGAAAGTGCTGCTTAGTGTGACCTGCTACATACAAAACAGCTGGAAGGCTCTCCTGGGGCACCTTGTGAATAGGGTGGGGTATCTTGGTTAGGCAGGCACTGATGAGAACCTGCCTGGAAGAGGTCTGGGTCGGACCTAGACATCCCCTTGACTGGTTGTGTGGGACCACAGAATTGACCTAGGGAATTCTTCCCTCTGACTTACCTTATGTATGAGCTGTGCTAGCCAGCCACAAATCCACTCCCGGTGGAGATTCTCACACTGAAGGCTAATCATGCCTTCATCAGAATTTATATGACTTGCTGCTTCTGCAGAATCCGCTTTCTAACTGACCACACATTTACAATATGCTGTTCCTGGCCACTGTCTGCACGCCCTAAGCTGTGTCAAACATTATTAACATCTACAAGCTTTGCTTGAGCTTGACGTTTTAGATCATCAGAGTGAGTAGTTTTCTCTATCACTTCCTTCCTTCCTTCCAGGCTGACATTTTTCACTTTGTTATTTTCCCTCCCTCCCTCTCTTCTTCCCTTCCTCCCTCCCTCTCTCAATTCCCTTCCTTCCTTGCATTTTTCTGTCCTAATCTTACAACTGTTGCTAGTTTCCATGGTGTCATACAAGGCATTTAAAGATAACCTGACATCAGAATATGATTTCTATTGGTCCTGGGCATGACTCTGTGCTGGTCTTTGCCGAGGATTCCTTCCTGGATCAGATATGGAATAAGGTCCTCCAGGAAAGATTGATTCTTGGATAAATGGGTGCAGTCCAGAGAGTCCCAGAAATTGTGACACACATCTAGGAGAAGGGCACACAACTCAGTCCACATTGCTTCCTCTGGAACGCCTTCTCCAAACCCGCAGCCCTCGCGCGTCCCAGGCTGCATTAAGAAATCTCTAACTCTCTGATGGCCACGTTTTACTGCTGTCGCTTTACTTGTCACCCTCTCCAGGCAGACAGTGTCATCACTGTGGGTAAAGGCTGGATATCAAACATCCTAGTGCCCCTAGTGCCTAGCACATTCTCTGGAACATAATAAATTGCCAATAAAATGTTTGTTGAGTCAATAAATGAATGGCGTGGCTCTGTGAATTCTTTCTGGAAAACACTAGTTCAGATCTCCTCTTGGGGAGGAAATGCTCAGATTGTATCAATGCATATTTGATTAAAATGATGAACAAAGAACATTACAAAAATAAATGACATGCAATTAATTAATTAAAATGTCCCAAGACACTTCATTTAAAAACCATTAAGGGATACATGCCAAACAGACATCAAATAAAAGGATAACTGGGTTTTATTTTTAGCAAAAGCTGTTGGATAGGTGTATCATGTCATTTCCTATGGATTTCACGTTCTGGGTTGTGTCAGTTATCAGGTATATCTTAAGTGATGCCCTAAATACTGTAAAATTATAACGGCATAGAAGAGGAAATTAAACGCATTGCCAAAGAAATATCTGACTATGCTATCTTCTTATAAATCTTCCTTCCTTATCCTGTGTATTTTCCTTTCTTCAGTCAATTGCCATCTTCATCTTTTTGGTTCTCAGTACATATTTTAAATCTTTGCCTCCTTCCAGCTTCCAACTTGGCCTGGTCTCTTCATTATCTCTTTTGCAAAAGATGTTTCCAGAGGAGTTAATTGTAGGGATGTCTTTTACAGATCAACCAGCAAATTCCCTGAGTATCTTTACATGTCTACCTACCTCTAATAAGATGCCACATATACATGGTTTTCTCAACTTAATGGATGACATGTTGCCCTCTCCCTAAGAACCATCCTTGATTTTGATGCAGGAAAATTCATAGGCTACTGTTAGGAGCTTTGTAATAGTTTGTACCAACTGACAACTTTTTATCTTGGTTTCCTTGAGAGGAAGCAATCATGCCCCTAGACATACCAGCCAAGTTTGCTTTCTAACATCACCCTGACAAAAATGATGGTCCCTGGTGCTGGTCTGTAAAAGGGAAAAGGCATCAGGATGAGAGTTACTGATTTATTACAGGTCTTAAAAGTAAATAGTTGACAAAACTAATGTTTTGTTTTTTTCCCCCAGTGTACAAGTAAGGGATAGTATGAATATTTGCTTGAGCTAAACTCACCTTGCCAATCACTCCGTTTTCTGGCAGTTAACAAAAAGGTTTTTAAGATAGAAACTGAACTATTTAGCCTCCATTAATCATTCATACTGTTCAAACACATCATCCAGTAACTGAAGAGGGGTTAATGGTAGCTAAGCTTGAGTCTGTTGTCAAAAGTAGGTTTAACTTTCTATGAACTCACTGGACACAAAGAATGCTGCCTGCTTACTATTCCAAATGTCACCAGCTAGGAGCAAACGGATGACTACTAATGGTAATTAAATACCTCTGAAGCCATTTGTACCAACAACAAAGAGTTACTGTCAAAACTTGAATAAAGTCCATCTGCCCATTTAAAAAGAATGTTAACATTATATAATGATAAAGCAAACAGCAACAACTAAATAAACAGATAAATAAATTTGGTGATAACGTTTCTCTAGCTGAACATTTGATTTCTTGGGTCTTTCCCTTGGAAAAAAGAGATTAATGGAAATAATTCCGTAACCCATAGATTTTCAATCCCACTTTGGCCAGTGAAGTAATTTGAAGGAGGTTTTTAGAAAACATTCGTCCACTTGTGCCCCAAAGTGAGAAAAAATAGTTTGAAATTCTTTTTGACTTTTTTCTTTCTGCCTTGCAAACATCCAGGATTTGAAATTTATGATTAACTTTTTAATTTCATATGCTCTCATTACTTCAGTGAAGAGGAAAAAAAAAAGAGGTTGGATTTTTCTGCTTTCTGTCTTCAGAGCACAGAACCCTACAGTTGCTACTTCTTATGCAGATGGATTGACAGCCCAAAGTTTTTCTTTGGTAGGCTTATCTATTCAGTTGCCCCTGAGGTCCTGGCAAGGGGCTATCTGACTTCTATTGGACATCCACTATGGTTTCCTCTGCATCTTCTTTTTCTACTGCAACAAGACAAAATATGAAAAGATATTGCATGAAGAGGCAAATGGTGAAGAATATCTAAATGCTTTTGAAATGCACCTAAAAATCCTGGAGCAGTCAGAATAAAAGTGCACAGAGGGTTCTGAGAGGGAGCTAATGCATTCATCAAGCCTTTGGAAAGGCAGTTTCTTGTAAAGATATGGACTTCATTAAATCAGTCAAAGGCTCTTTAATAGCTCTCTTTTGCCAGGAGGTAGAAGTACTTGTATATCTGATGGTTCAGTTTTAGTTAGAAGAGAAAGTGGCAGGTGAAGAGGAATAGCAGAGACATTAGTAGCAATTGTAGGGGGGTGGTGGTGAATGAGTAGTGAGAATTTAGACATTTATGTATGCCCTTACATAATAGTTAAAGTGGCAATGAAGGGAGAAATAGCAAAACAACATCTTGGAGACAGACATCAAAGATAAGAAAGAAAAATAAGTATATGAAATCTAAAGCAGCAGCTTTATCAATTAGGTCTTTTAATTAAGTAGGTCTTTCCATTCCAAATAATGGAAAACTTAAACAATGGGAGAATTTATTGATTTACTTAACTGGGAATTTTAAAGGTAGTTAGGCTTCAGGTTTGGTTTGATCTAGTTCAATAACGTCCCTAAAGACTGTCTCTTTGCCCTGCCTTTTGTTCACAGTATCAGTTTTGTCCAAGATCAATTTTACACATGGTTATAAGATGACTGCCAATAGTTCCTGGAATTGCATTCTTTCTCTTACATGCATAGAAAGTGTGTGTGTGTGTGTGTGTGTGTGTGTGTGTGTGTGTTGGCGGGGGTGGCGGGGGGGAGAATGCAAAAGAAGAGGAAGAGGAAGATGGAGAGGGAGAGGCAAAGGGAGAAGAAAATCTTCCTTCCAACTAAAACAAAGTCTTGGATTTCACTCTGATAGGACTAATTTAGGTTATATTGGCAATGGGAATAAGTTTAAACTAATGAGCAATTCATTGCTCACATCTGGAATTGGGGAGATCAATGACCCTCAAACTACAAAATGGCAGTGGTGCTGCAAAGAGGGATGGAACAGATGTGGCAAAGCAATTCCCAGTTTATGCCATGGGCCAGGCATACAAATTCTCTATGGGTCCCAAGAATAGGCATTCCATTAAGTATGTGTTTCCCCTGCTTCCTTAAGAGAACTATCCTAGAAGAATTTATAGTATTCCTGAAAGTGTAGTTCATGTACTAAAATTATAAGTGTTGTTTAAATGCAGATTCCTGGGTCCTTTCCAAGACCCTCTGAATGATAATTTCTATGAGTGGCATCTGGTAATGTGCATTTTCAGCAAGTTTCCTTGGTGATTCTTTTGCCAAAGCAAATGAACTAACAAATCAGAAAAAAACAACTTTTAGATTCTGTGAAAATATAGTAATTGCTATATTTTTATAGTTGGGGTGTAGGATGGAGGAGTAGAAGGCATCAACTTATTAGCAGGATGGACACTAAAACTATAGTGGTGGATGAGGTGAAGGTTATACACATATAGAAGTGCAGATGTACCCCCAACATTTATATAGTGTTGTAAATCAATAAAATTTAAAAATATTTTATAACTAGAATATACTAGACTACTATGCTGAGTCTTGAGGGTACAGTGATTAGTATGGCATATTTGACAGCTGCCCTCTTGGAGCTGGTAGTGTACTGCAGTGCTATCTAATATGGTGGCCACTGGTCACATATGGTCATTTAAATTTAAATTGAACACACTTCATTTGTAAAAAGTAATTAAGTAAAATTAAAATATCATTATTCAGTTGCAGTAGCCACACCTCAAATTCTTAACAGCTACATGTGGCTAGTAGATCTTAGATTGTTTGTTTTTTTTTTTTGGAGATTTTATTTTTTTTTATAAATATATATTTTTATTGTTATTTATGTCTTTTACATTTTGTATTTCCCTTGGGTAGCCCACCACCAATTCACCCGTGATCCATCTTCATGGTCCCTTGTGTTCTTTTCTATTCCATTTT
>PVIJ01009167.1:0-68595 GCA_004024925.1 Scalopus aquaticus | reverse complement strand
GTCGGCAGCGGTGACGCGAGTTCGACGCCCGGCCGGGGAGAATCCCACATGGTGAGGCAGACCTCTCCTGCCTCGCCCGCTGCTCCCCTCAGCAGTGTATTTCTGATCTGCCTGTTCTGCTCCCTGCTCTGGCTCTGGTGAACCCTCTCGCCATCCCACGCCTCTGGCCTGTACCCCAGCTTGCATGTAAAAATAAAAAATAAACCTTTAAAAAAAAAAAAAAAAAGAATCTAGGACTACAATGGCTGGCTTATATGTTAAGGGAATGTAAGTTTAACATCTTAGGAAATTGGTTAAAGTATTTTCCAAAGCAATGGCAACAGTTTGCATTCCTTCTAGATATGTATGAAACTTCTAGGGAACCCACATACAATGTTGGTGGGAATGGCAATTGGTGCACCAATAAGAGAAATGCTCAAAAATTAAAAATAGAAATTGCATACAGTCCAGTTATCCCACATCTGGTATTTACCCAAAAGATATCAAAACACTGTTTTAAAAGATGTATGCACCTCCATATTTACTGCAGCGTTATTTATAATAGACAAGAGTTGGAAACAATCTAACTGTCCATCAACAGATAATAGACTAAAGAAGATGAAGTATATATACACAATGGAATACTACTCAGCTATAAAAAGGCAACATTCTCCCAAGTGCAAAATGTGCATTTCCCCATTATTTAATAACGTTGATCATTTTTTCATATACTTATTTTCCATTGTGTGTGTTCTTTGGGGAAATGTCTGTCCAAATCTTTTTTCCCTTTTTCATTGGGTGGCTTTTCTTTTTTTATTGTTGAGATTTTTAAGTTCTTTATACAGTCTAGATACAAGGCTTTTGTTTGATATCTGCTGGCAAATATTTTCTCCCCATCTGTGCACCCTGTCTTTCCATTTTCTTACTTCTGCTTTTACGAGAACAAAAAGATTTTTTTTCTTTTCTAGTTCTGTGCTTTTATGTCATATTTAAAAATCTTTGACAAACCCAAAGTTGCTAAGCTTCATTTCCTATTTTTCAAGAAGTTCCCGGAAAGCCAATACTTTTTATTGTTGCTACTGTAATTTTAAACATATGTCTGTACTCAGACTGTAGTAAATTGTAAATAAATAAATATTCTTTCCTTTCTTTCATATCATCATGAAGACTCGTTCCCTACAATTGAATTGGGCCAGAGGGAGTTGTTCATTTTTTTATAAGATGAGGAGAACTTTTACTCCCTTCTTTTGAAAAACTAACTCAGAACAAGAAGAAAAAGTGGGCAACATGTTATAAAATGTGTAGGGTCATAAAACTGCTGTTGAGTCCAAGAATCCTCTTGCTGAATGAGCAATGGTATAAATGTTTAAAGAAGTTATTGGTGTTGGGAACAACTTCCTGGTAGTGTGCTGAGATCACATAAAAATGATCCTGACTGAAAAGAAGGAAGAGTTTAAAGATTAAAAATAGCTGTTAAATCTTCTGAGTTAGTATTTAAGACTGAAGACTAAATATTTAAAATTATGGGTAAGTTGCTTCCTGCCTTCCCTTTAAGTACTTTTTCCCCTGGTGAGTCAATTATAACTGCAAAGCGGTATGCTTTTTAACATTTTAAGAGTCATGCCCTCACTGAAACATAAATAGCATGTGTATATTCTTTTAATAATGACTTTTCAATGAAAAATGGTGGTAGGTGATTTAAAAATAGCAAAGAAATCAAATTTCAATGAAATTCAATAAAAATGCATTTGGTTTTCTACTGTATGTATAATCAAGTGATATGCAAAGCACCAGGGATGAGGAGTTAGAAAACTAAATAACAACTGGTCTGTCCTGAAAAATGTATTAATTTCTTACAAGCATACTACTAGTTGAAAAGATTTAACCTCATTTAAATCACATTTAATGAGATTAGACAATGGACAGATAATCAAACTAGGGGGACAATGCAAATGTTTTATATCAAAAAATGATACAAAGTTAGGATAACAGATCATGGCTAGTTTAGGGATTACCTCAAAAGTAAGAGTCGCTTGGACAAGAAGAACAATAAGGTCGGGGAGCTAAAGAAAGAGCTCCTTTTATCAGAGGCAAGGTACAAATGTCAAATCAACATGGCACACTCCAGGAACCATTGTGTTAGAGCCTGGATCAGTAAGGATGGGGGTACCATACAAACTGTCCTTTGATTAGATTATCCAGAGAATCATAGAAAGAATGGCTGAGAAGGATGAAGGACTAAAGCAAAGAGATATTTGCAGAAACACGGGCATAAAATGAAAGGAGAACAGGTGAGAGGGGAGCAGTGAAAACAGGGGAAAAAGGTGAAGCCAAATTCCTTTAAGGAATGATAAACTCAGCCCTTCACTGTATGCTCCATTATTAAAGGAGCAACATTTTCCTAATCTCTGTATATCCCTGATAAATAGCACTATGATATAATAAATAAATGAATGTGATCTCTCCTTTAGGAACACTATTGTTTAATCCAGAGTTATAGCCAGAGAGTTCAAAACCTAAAAGAACAAGCAGACAAAAAATGAGTAATGCTATAGAAGACGTGAACAACATCAACCACCTTGACCTAACTGGCATTTATACAACACTCCACCCAACAACAGCAGAAAATACATCCATCTCAAATGCACATAAAATATGGACCAAGAAAAACTATATATAGGCCATAAAAAGTCCAAATAAGTTGACAGAGATACAAAATAGATTTTGCTAAAGAACGTGCAATTCAATTGCATCAGATCAATATCAAAAAAGATAACTGAAAAATCCCTAAAATATTTAAAAATTGAGTGATATACTCCTAAATACTTTTTAATTAAAAGATCAAAACAGATTATTTTTAAAAGAAGCTTTAACTAAATAAAAATTAAAACACATATCAAAATCTGTGAGATGCATCTAAATCAATACTATACAGTGCTATAGCAATCTATAGCACTAAAGACATACATTAGAAGACAAGAAAGGTCTCAAGCCAGTGACCTGACTTCCATCATAATAAACTAGAAAAAGCAGAGAAAATAATAAACAAAATTAAAGAGAAAAAAAGGAAATAAAATAAATAAAAGGAAAATAAAAGGAAATTGAAAATATAATCTTCCCTCCCTTCTTTTTTATTGAAGTAACAGTGGTTGACAACACTGTGTATGATTTAGAGATACATATTTTAAAAGACTGCAGGTCAATAAGGCAGAAAACTAAATAATTAGAAAAAAATAAAACCCAAACCTGGTTTGTTGAGACAATGAATAAAATCGAAAAATATCTAGCCATATTAAATAGGAACAAAGGGGTAAGACACAAATAACCAATATCATTAAGGAGAGAAGTAACATCACAACAGATTCTACAGACGCTAACATGATAACAAGGTGATGTTATCAACAACTTTATGCTAATCCGTTTGACAACACAGATGACAGGAATGATTTTCTTGAAAGATCCAAATAGTCAATGCCCATCTAAGAAGAAATAAATAACCCAAATAGACAAATACTTAAATTGACAAATTAAATTTATCATTAAAATCCTTTTTACAAAGTGAACTTTAGGCCCAGATGTCTAAACTGGTTGATTCTAGTAAACTTTAAAGACATTCGCCAATTCTAACATATGTTTCCAGAAAGTTGAAGAGGAGGCAGTATTTTGCAAATCATTATATGAAGTCAGAATTACCCACAAACCATAAACTAGCAAAGATATTACATGAAAAGAACACTACAGTGCTAACTGGCAAAACACTTTTATACATACAAGGATAATATATCAAGGTGATATGTGACTTATCCCAGGAACACTTAAAAATCAATCAATATCATTTACCATATTAAAAGATTAGCTTGAAAAAGCATGATCATATTCATAGATGTAGAAAAGGTATTTGATGTTTCCAGTGTCTATTCCTAAAAATATTCTCAACAAATAGAAACAAAAGGGAAATTCTCCAACATGATGGACATTTACAAAAAACATAGAAATTACATCTTATCTATTAGTGAAGAACAATGCTTTACTACAAAGATCAGTAACAAAGCAAACAAGTCTGTTCTTACCCATTTTATTAAACACTGTTATGGGGGGTCCAGCAAACCTAATAAAGCATGCACATTGAAAAGGGAGAAAAACTCATTTTTATGTGTAGATGACTAATCACCTATATAGAATATTCTACAGAATCTACAAAAAAAAAAAAAAACAGAACTAATAAATGGCTGTCTACTGGTGGGGGAGAGAGCAGAGGAAAGAAGAAGAGAAGAAGGGATCACATGGGGACATGTGAAACTTGGAGATGATAGAATGGTTTATTATGTTGAGTATGGTGATAGTTTCATGACTGCATATACAAGCATATAAAATCTAATTTAAGATGCATTTTTTTGTATGTGATTATCTCAATATAGTTTAAAAAGAATGATTTTCCAAATCATGGTCTCAATTGGCTTATATTTCACATCATGTCTTAGTACTATTAATAGTAAACTCACATATAGCCTTTTTTTTTTCCTATAGACTCCATGTGGTCATAGGAAACAGTTAATGAGATGTAAGTGAAATTTATGCTAGGGTTCAGGGGAAAAACCTTTGCTTTCCAAATAAAAATTGTGTGTGTGTGTGTATGGGCAGTGTATCTCTATCTATATCTATCCAACTAGGGCAGTACTTCAGTCTGTCCTGTCTTCCATGTTCAATCTACACATGGTGTCCAGGATACATCTTATGACTAACAAGCAGTTAAACCAATGCTGGCCACAACATATCTCTCCACATAATACTTCCATTAAGAGAAAATAAAAAACTCCAGTCATCATTTCACTGTTCAACACATTTTCTTTCATTTGCAGCTAACTGAACTTTTAAAGATACACATGGCCCATTTTTACACAAACATGTACACATAGCTCTTTCTATACTTCTTGACTGCATAATAATCCTCTTTTATAATTTTTACCAGAATCCTACTTCCCTGACTCTCTTTCTGAAATTATTTTTTCCTTTATTCCAAAGATCCTTAGCAATAAAGACAGTTCTGAAACATGCTATACTTTCACCCAGTTCTGAATACTTCAGAGTAATACAATGTCTAATAGGTACATGAAAATAGTCGCAACAATGTTAGCCTCCAGGGAAATGTAAAGAAAATCACAATGAGATACTACTCCATACTCACTAAGATGCCCATAATGAAAAAGACAGATAATAACATGTATTGGCAAGGAAAGAAAGAATGGAAACCCCATACTCTACTAATAAGAATGTGAAATGATGGAGCTGCTTTGGAGAACAGGCTGGCAGTTCTATAAAACGTTCAAACCCAGAGTTTCCATATGACCCGCAATTGCATTCCTAGGCAGTCACAAAGGAGAAATGGAAACATAGGTCAGCACCAAAGTGTGTATTCACATATCCATAATAGCATTATTGAATAACAGGCAAAAGCAGGAACAATTCAAAGTCAAACAACTAGCGAACAGATAAATATGCATGGTAAGTTCACACAATGGAATATTATTCATCCATGAAAAGAAATGAAGAGTTGCTATCTAATAAAACATATATAAATCTAGAAGAAATTATGCTAAGTGGGAGAGGCTAGTTGCAAAAGATCACATATAGTATGATTTATACATTTATACAAAATCTCTAGAACATGAAAGTTAATAGAAACATAAAATAAATTAGTGTTCCCCAGTATCTAGAAGAAGGAAATGAGGTGTGATTGGTAATGGATATTTTTTTTGAGGGGTGGATAAAAATATTTTAAAATTGACTAGGCCAATGATTTACAACTCTGAAAACACCAAAAACCACTGAATTGTGCACTTTTTAAATGAATGTCTTGAATTACCTATTAATCTGTTATATAACATAAAGAAGTAACTAAACATTATTAGCAGGAAGTGTTTGATTTTTACACACACACCCCCAACCAGGACCTATCTAATTAGGTAGGTTTGAAGATGATTTTTCAATCATCTTCCAGTGACAAGTTCTGCAAAAGAACCACTTTCAGCAAATGTCCAAAGAGCAGAACTCAGAAACAAGTGTGGGATTTTGCAGGGCTGAGTGATTCCTGGCTCAAAACTACTTACCTCTTACTTGATTTGCCTACATGTAAAAGCATGACTATGTCATAAAGAATGGGATAAATAAAAGTACTTCACATAGGTATCATGCCTACAACAAAGAACTTGTGTCTAATGATCTACAGGTCTCTTCAAGTTCTAAAATTTTGTGAGTTAATAATTACTGATGATGCCATCTGATGTCACATCAGTTTCTTCAAGAAGGCAGGCTTCTATCATTCCATGACTATTGTCATTAAATAGATAATGAGTCTGAAGTTCCAACACTTGGCTGTTTAGTTATAAAGAAGGCACCCATTTATAACGCAAATTGATTTCTGGATGATCCTAGGGCTAAAAAATATTTAATGTGGAAGCCAGAAAAAGGGTCAAGATATATAAATATATACATATTTTCCAAAGATATATAGAAATATAGAATAAAAGACTAACAGAGTTGACTATCTGGAATGTTTTAAGAATTGATGTTGACACGATTGTCAACGATTCACACTTAAAATTTATATATTACAGTAAATGTTACTTCAATAACCATAAAAAAGAGTTGCCTTTAAGTACAGGAAAATCCCTTAGGTGCAGATTATTTTTAGCAAACATTGGAAACCAAAACATGAATTCACTTTCCCTTTCAAGCATCACTCTATCAAGACCTTGTTTCACATGCATGGGGAGCCCAACCAAGGCTTTGGCAGCTCAGGACCCAGTCATTTCATTGCTGATAATGCCATCACACTGTAAAATCAGTGTCTTTTTTTAAGATTTATTTTATTCATTTATGCATACAAAAACTGGAGTGTAGGCCAGAGGTGCTGGGGGGTAAGAAGATTCACCAGAGTGGGGAGCAGAGCAGGTGGTTCTTCTGAAATGCACTGTGAGGGGAGCAGTGGGCCAGACAGGAGAGGTCTGCTTCATCATGTGGGTCAGCTCCCTGGCTGGGGATCAAACTCAGGCCACAGTGGCTGGTGATAGCCTGATAGTACTGAGACATTAACCCCTGCGCCACTAGGGAGGCCCCCCAAATCAGACAGTCTTAACTCATCTTCTTCTAGTGTCTCAGTCTCTCTTTCTTTCACTCCTTTGTTCTAATATATTCATAACACATTAGACCTGGCCTTCCTTTATAGATTTTCAAATGTCTCTTTCCAAAAGAATATAAAGTCTACTGTACAGTGCCTAACAGGAGACAGCACTTTATAAAACTCCAGTATACAGGCGAGAAAATACATCCCTTTAAAGTTTTAAGACTCCCCCCCCCAAAAAAAAGATACTCCATGAAATAAAGCTCATTTTTCAATGCATGCCCTGGCACTTCATTAATATTTAGAGTTTCTCTGATGCTGGTGGCTACTTACTGGATATCTAAGCACACTGCTACTTGAAGGAGCAATTTTCCTTTGCTTTGTCATGGCCCTTTCACCCAGTAGATCAATATTCATTTGGTGAGATTTCAGTCCTTGAAGACACCTAATTGCCTTGGATTCTTCTTTCCTAAGTATTTTGTTGGACTGTGACCTTACTTTGAACTCCACTCACTAAGGAATGGGTCTGTGTTTTCCCCTTCTCCTCTCCCACCCCTGTGACGGTAGCTTCTCTGTGCAGCTGGAACAGAGCTGGCATAGTTGGAAGGGAGCTGACGCTGGGCCCCATCAGTGTTTCTGTGCAAATTACAAATGGGTACCCGTGCCCACAGCAAGCTGAGAGAGCCCAGCAGATGCTCAGCATCCTCACCCCTCACCAGATACCCCTGAGCAGAGGTGCTTACAAGCTCCACAGAGACCGTGGGAGTGAGCACCATTCAAATGCCTTCCATGCAGCCATCCTTTCTGAACTGCCTATGGCATCTGGCTCTGCTCAGCCTCTCCCCTGACCCCAGTAGTATCGTACAGACAACAGAGGCTGGAATGAGTGCTGCTTGTCCCACGGGTGCCTCTCTTCCTGGCTCTGATACAAAGCAGAGGTTCAGTGGGTGGAAAAAACCACATATCCTGATATTCCTTAGCTGTAAAACCGGGAGCAGAACACGCCTCTCACAGCATTGCAGAGTGAATGCGCGAGGAGGCACCAGGCATCCAGGGCAGAGGTTGCTACAACTCCTGTGCATGTGACTTTCAAGAACAGGTATTGATGGATAAACTGCCCCAAAAAAGCAGCACGATATCCCCACCACTGGATGTGTCGCCATAATGAGGCAGTTCACCTCGCTAGCAGGGCATTTTGCAGAGCTGAAACTCTTGAAGCCCAAAGGACAGTTGTAAATGAATATTTAGAAGGCTCCAACTCAACTGATCTGTTAACTCTGAATGTGGGTTTCTTTCCAAAGAAATATGACATTCATTACATAGAAAGCTCAGGAAGGCTTTCACCTTGCTTCTCTAAACGACAATCCTTAGAGAAAGAGATGCAATACAAAATTGGCAGACACATCAGGGGATGGCTTCAAGGAAGGAGTTTTTAATTCTGTGTATCCTCATTGGTTGAGCAAATGCATTGCCAGGACTTCTGAGAGCTTGAGACAGTGTCCCACACTAGACATCAGTGCCCACCTTGAAGAGCTATTAAAACCAAGACTCAGAGGGGTTTGTCTTGCCCAAGGTCACAGAGCCGAAAAGTCTTATTAGAATTCAGGTCTTAGAGTCTGAAAAAATTTCTTACCATTACACTACTCCACTTTTCATTTCCATGAAATCTTGATTACCCAGGCAATGTGGAGCCGACAGAGGAAATCCCAGGGGAGGAGAAGGTTGGCATTAACATTCCTGAGTAGAGAAGCAAGGTTACTAATGGAAATCTTGGCTAAGTGAGGGCTGTTGGAGTGGGGGCGACTGGCTTGGACATCCACCAAGTGAAGCTCAGTATTCTCCTGGGAAGGGATGCCAGCCTTGGATGGCAGAAACCCCAGAGAAAGTCCGAGAGGAACGGGAGCCTTATCTCCAGCACCTGAAGGTGTATTCAGCCCTTTGTACCCTTTTCCAAGGAGGATGGGCTCTGATGAAGCGGCAGGCTCTTGGAGATCTGCCCAGAGACTGGCTTCAGGGAAGGGCATTGTCTACAGTTTTGAAAAGGATGCCAGGCCCGCTTCACAACAGATTTCTTTTTATATCCATTAAGTTTTGATATGTTGCTCCGATTATAAGAACATTTCAAATAACAACAAACGTTGGGTGTTGACCTTTCCCTGGACTGCATTTGTGCCCTACATCTTGGTCACACGAGATCTGCCATGTTTTTAACATGAATGGCTGTTTGCTAGCTGCCCAGGGAAAAGACCTCATACCCATGGCGGTGAATGCTCACCATGGAACTCAGAAGAACTTAATAAAACATTTAAGACAAAAAGGAGCCCGGCCAAACCACTCAAGAGTTGGCAAAAGAAATGTGCACGGTGTACATTACCTTTTCCTTACAAACATATGGCAGACTTTACCTTCCCGCCTCAGCTCCGGGAAGGAACTCAACACACAATCACATGGATGGGGCCCGCCTCACTATTTTTTGTTTTTAAAGATTTATTTATTTATACATACAAACTGGGGTACAGTCCAGAGGCGTGGGGCGGCGAGAGGGTTCACCAGAGACAGAGTGGGGAGCAGAACAGGCAGATCAGAAATACACTGCTGAGGGGAGCAGCGGGCGAGGCAGGAGAGGTCTGCCGCACCATGTGGGATTCTCCCCGGCTGGGCGTCGAACTCGCATCCTGCACTGCCGACAGCTCCACAGCGCAGCGCTCAACCGCTGCGCCACCGGGGAGGCCCCCCGCCTCACTATTTTAACAGTGATATTATTGGATTCATAAAATTATGTTCCTAGCATTAAAAATATGATTAGGTGTTGGGAAGGATTCATCTATTTTCATTTTTATATCGATTTCTAAAGGAATGAAAGAAGCCTCATTACTGATTAGTAACATGGGCACTTTTTAAATTTTATTTTTTGATTAATGGTGGTTTGCAACACTGTATATGACTTAGTGGTATGGGCAGGATTTTAAGACTATCAACAGACTACTCTGTGTGTGTGTGTATGTGTGTGTGTGTGTGTGTGTGTGTGTGTGACAGAGAGAGAAAGAGAGGAGAGAGAGAGAGAGAGAGAGAGAGAGAGAGAGAGAGAGAGAGAGAGAGAACTTACAGAGAAGACAGTGCTAATTATGAGGTACTGTGTCCTAGGCATTGTGCTGCAGATTTCCCATAAATTGTCTCATTTCCCCCTCATCGCACCTGACCACAGACATTCTCACTCTCGTGGGGATGGAAGCAAGCTGCAGGCACCTGCTCCCCAGGAAATAAGAACACACCCACTTCCTCTTCTGCAGTCTCACCTTTCACAGGCACTGCTTCATCACAGACTTCGGGTGTGGCAAAAGGCAGAGATGGCCCTTCTGGGGATTGTTGTGACTCTTGTTATCAAGCCCTGTCCCTCATTCAGCTACCTGCCAGCCTCTCCTCAACCCACACACCTGTACAGCTCGCAGCATTGGCAATTGTCATCTTTCCCTGACTTTCTAACCATTTCTTCTCTCCATCTCATCCTCATCCAGAGTTCTAATATAAGGATGCCCTTCTTCCGCCATTGAGACTTGGGTGTCTCCCAATAACAGGAGGATTAAAGACCAACCTCAGCCCTGTGTGGTCTCAACCCCTCAGCCATCCGGCCATCCCGTCATCACAAATTCACTGCCAGGGTGGAGCGGCCATCAGTATCTGTCTACCTACCACGGGCTCGTTTCTCTACTTTCCTCTCAGAGCCTGGCCCATAGTACAGGATCAAAATTGTACAGCCCCTCTTTCTTTTACCTCCTCTGCATTTTGTGCAGGAGACTCCTGGAATCATGGTTGTTCACTCACCTGTGTCCCTGGGCGGGTAGACATCCCCAACCAGGAGGCATTTCGTATCTCATTGTCTGGCATGAGGTGCAGCCCTTGACCCAGCCTATCACCATCCCTAATAAAGTTTTCCGCAATAAATAAATCAGGATGTATATGCTGAAGACATAAAAGCAGGCCCTGGATTTCTAGGGGTACATTCTGGAAATTCTTGTGGGCCCTGCTTATCAGCACGGAGAAGGGAGTGGGGAGAGGGGGCTGGGGTGTGCATTATATTTAAATCTTTTCACTCCAAAGTGTTCTAATTCTACAAACTACAGGACCGCAAATATCAAGGAGGGGGTGTCACCCAGGTTGGCATGAATAACCCCTCATGCCATAGAGCAGGGTTCCCCAAAAATAGTCCAGTGGTTTCTCATAGGAATTGGGAGCAGCTCTCAACAAGTCCCCCTGCAGAATTAACTAACAAAGCAAGCGAAGTCAGAGGCACCATAGATGCCATCCCCTGCCGAGAGCATTTATCTATTTTCTGACCCTGTAAAGATTTTCATCCCAAGTAATTCATTTTGAAAGCAACAATTGTGAAAATGGACTTTACTCATTCTGTTGATAATGATAAGGTAAAATCATCATCCAGCACAGTGACCTCTGAGCCCAGCCGCAGAGATAGAACAAGGATCACCGGTAAAAGAGCATCATCTCAGAGCATTTCAGCAGATCTTCTCACGTGTCTGCTATGAAACCACTTTTGCTTTTTTGGTTTTGACAGAGGAGCAGATTCCCTGCCTGGCAGGTGTCTTAGTCTTCAGGATCGGGGGTGGGCAGACAGGGATGTTAAGATGTGCTCTCTGAGGGTAATATTGTTTAACAGCATCTTGACAAAGATGAAGCAAAAAACATAAAAAGTAAGGAAAAAAGACATGAAACCCACATTTATTAAGTGACAAGTCATTTTAAAGTATTTGATGAGGTCTGTGGTACAATCGTGTAAATAAGATTGAGGGTGATGACTATGATTCATCAGTGATGGTCAAAAGAGGTAGGGTACTTGCTGATATTATTACCTAAAAATGCTAGCAGATATCATTTATCACATAAGCACACAGAGTACTCATATTACCAGGCAGTATTCTAAGGATTTGACAGATGCTAATTTGTTTGTTTAATCTTAACAACTGCATGAGTAAGTATCATCACTACCTATATTTTAGATGAGGAAAGTGGGGCACAGAAGACTAGGTAACTTGCCCCAGGTCACACGGCAGCAAGAACTAAGGTCCGGACTTAGTCTGGTTTTAGTCTGTGCTTTCACCACTATTATCACAGTTTCTAAGTCCGTATCTTGTACGCCATTTGGTGACAGGGAGTTTGTAGCCATCATGCCATTCAGTCCTTTCAACCATTGTGCAAGAGAGTCTTATGTCTCCATTTTCCTGAAGAGAACACTAGAGCAACTACAGTGAGACATGTCTGCTAAGAGCTGATAAAACTATATGCCATCGTCACCGCCTCTACCTGAAGACTCAGTCTACCCAAACAGAAAGTCCAGGATCTCAACAATAACAACATGCCACCACCTTGGAGGAGAGCCAGCATCCACATCTGTAAGATGGGCACAGTGCCGCAGCTCCTGACTCAGTGTCACTTTACAACTTAAAAAACAAAACAGCTTACAAATGGTAGTGGAAGCACCATTGTCTCAGGGAGATGAGACTCAACCAGTCATGCATCGGCTGTTTTCAGCTCTGACTACATATCGGGGGAGAGGCTAGATGGGGGCAGGGGCATTGTACCCAGAAGAAATCAGTAGGGTCCTTCCTCTCACAAAGGATCCATCTGGAAAACAAAGAAAAGATGAGTGAGAGGGGGAGAGAGGGAGAGGAGGAAGAGAGAAAGAGAGGTGAGGGGGACAGGGGGGGAAGAGAGAGAGAGTGAGTCACAATATAGTGGGGTAATCTGAAGTGTTGACATCCAAAATCCCCTTCAATCTTGAATTCTTCAACTTAATTTTTAACCTCATCACAAGAGATAACAGTCCCTTTCTTTCCTGAATTCACAAGTCCACCAGCCGAGGCCTGTCAGCTCCTTTTCTATTCATTTCGACAAATTCTAGTCTCTATAATAATTATCTTCATTTTCCTTGCCTTTTCAGGAGAAAGGCCATTCCTTTATGTCAACACAGTCCCCTCTCTTTGCATGCTGGATTCTATTTCCTCTCCTCCCTGCTTCTCCCACACCCATTACACCAACATGAAAATCTTTCCTATTTTCTCACTTGATACATCCTTCCCATCCACTTTCAACTAACTTAAGCTTCCATCACCTAAACTTTAAACCAATTCGGTGAATGATCCATGATCACATTAAGCTATTTTGGTACATTTTCTCTCCCACAAGAGTCCATTTTTGCTACATTCCTTTATTTCCTTGGGGACAAACACAAATTCCACCACCTGCTTACAACACCATCACTGTGTTGAAACCTCACGGGAAGTCCTGATAAGATGTTCTCCTTCTGCCTCATAATCTCCAGCTTCACTTGTGAGTTTTACAAAGCCCTTCTGAATACTTGAACACTCCTTGATTTCCCTAAGATTATGCTGAGAATGAGGTGCGGAGTTAGTTAGAGGAGATCCAAGCTGGCTCAACCAATGTCCTCGGTGTCTGACCTTGGACCAATTACTTCCTGTTTCTAAATCATGTTTCCATCATCTCAAAAACTAGGACTGAAACCTGTTCTCATTCCAAGACTGTCTTGAAAATTCAATGACCTGCCACATGCCCACCTGGCACACAGTGTCAGCCATTCTCGTTGTTACTATTACCACTTCTATGATGACGAATCCTATTGCTGCCATTACAGTGTGAGTCTATGTCTTACATTACACCTCCCCTTCCCATATCAGTTTTTCACTGCGTCCTAGTGGTAGGCATCTTTCATGATTAACCCTCAACAACCTCTCTCAGAGAATCCACAGATACACCCATCATCACCTTGACATATTGCCACATATCAACTAGTCCCACATTTGGTTGGCTATGCTGATATCACCACTAGTTCACCATAGCAATCATCATATTCTCCCCCAGTGATTCTGCTACCACCAGGCTCTGAGAAAAAATACTCTGTCCCCCTGGAAGCTTCACACATGAGATGGGGATTTTATGGTATTACATTCCTTTGTATCTCCCCATCACAACTGCACACTCCAGGTGCTTTATCTTTGCTTTGTTTTTCTGATTCTTCTCTGGCTTCCATAATGGTTCAAGTCTTTACCACATGCTGAATAACTACAATGACCTCTGACGCTTTGTCTAACCCTGTTCTCTTTTCTTGGGTGATACTTCAATCACCAAAGTCAGTTCAATGTTACTTTTATCACCTGTATTCTATATAACAACTTAAAACAATTTTTTTTTGAATTAAGGTCAGATTCCTCACTTTGACACCCAAGTACTCGATCAATTCACCCCATCCTCCCATCAAATGATAGCTCTGACAATGACCAAATGGATATTCCACTTCAGCCTGAGGATTTTCTTTATCCCTTCCCCACACAACTGACACCATTTCAGTCCTCAAAGTTTAGTTCATTTTGTTCTTCCCATTCAAATCTTCAATATCCTTTTCAAAAACAGAAGTTATATTTCCTGCAAGGCCCTACATAGTCTTTTGTTGTGTGTGTGTGTGTGTGTGTGTGTGTGTGTGTGTGTGTATGCATGTGTGTGTGTGTGTGTAAGGAGGAAGCAGGGAGAGATCAGCTTCCCAGACTAACTCAGGGGCTACCAGGTCTCAGTTAGAGTCCCAACTCTGCTTTTTCAAGCCATGTGACCTTATATAAGGTGCCAACCTTCAGACTAAACTTCTTCCTTTATAAAACATACTTCACAGAGTAGCGATTCTCAAAGTGTGGTCTATACAATGTGGTGGGGGCTGCACACTATCTTCAGGGCCCACCTGGGAGTCTGCGATGACAAAACTATTGCATAACCACACTGAGATGTCATCCTCATCATGGTGTTGGCATTCACACTGGTGGCACAAGAGCCTTCAAAGCAGAGGATAAAACTGCTGGTATCTCAGCAGGAATCTGGGGTGGACCAAACGGAATGAGTGACCACGTACTCACATTCATTCTTCATCACCCCATGGTGAGGACCAAGAACAAGGAAGTTTGTTTCACATAAGAATGCCTTGGATGAAGCAATTAATAATATCAGTCTTGACCCTCGAACACTCATCTCTTAAACCTTCTCTGTGACAGATGGGCAGTTCACATAAAGTTCTCTGCTCTTCCCTGAAGTGCCATGACTGTCATCAGAAACAACAACTATGCAGCTGCTTGAGTTGTGAGCTGCACTCTTTTTCACGGAGAATTAACCACCGAGGTCAATGATAGTGGTTGGGACCAGGCCACTGGGTAGTGATTTCTTGAACATGAAAGAAGCCAGCCTGTTGCTTCGATGAAAATGATGGACAATATTCACCACTGAGGACAACGGTAATGGATGAAGTGACAGCTAGAATCTTGGAAAGCGTTCAGGGGCATCTGTTTGTTTGAGAGTTTCCTAACATACAGTCTTTCCTGATGAAGCTGGAGGTGAAAGAAACATGTGGTATCTCCTAAGTATTCTTTGATGAGAAGTGTCCACTTCAGCAATCTTCACAATTTAGTGAAGTCATATTTTCCAAATGACCAACGTGTGGCTTGGCAACTAACTTCTAGAAACACACACATGTTGAGTTACAGTTCAGCATCAAAAAGACAATAGCTCTAATTACACTGGTCAACATTGAGATCGTTACTGACTTTAAAAAACCCTATCTGTAGTATTGTGGTGTGCTGAACATGAATATAACCCTGAACATTTTTTATTAGCTCTCGTTTTGAAGATATTTCATATAACTCATATATTTCACTGTGTAAATTCATCAAGTAGGACTGCATCCTAAATCAGCCTAGAATGATGTAATATTGCATCACATTGCATAATACCATCATGCACACATCATCCAGAGTTGATTGCATCATTTTCTGATGCAATGCAATACTACTGTCAGGCAGCTGCTAAAGTAAGCTGACGTCAGCAGTGCACTATAGAAAGCCCTGTCGGAAAGGTTGAGCACTGAAAATATTTCAGACTCTGTGCAAGACAGTTTAAGTTACTGTTCCATAGAACTATTATTATTTTATCCATTTAGGAACAATACAGAACAGTGATGCCTCGAAAGTGCGTTAATAATGTGGACAATTTCTGCTCTATTTGTGGGGAAGTGACATTTGCCAACCAGAAGAAAAGTATCACTTGTCAAGTGAAGAAGGTTTATCATCTTCACTTCAGACATAAGGTCGGTGACCAAGACAAGCCTTGGGCCCCGCATATATGCTGTGCTCCATGTTCAACACAGCTTTCAGCTCGGTTAAATGGCAAAAGACCATCAATACCATTTGCAGTCCCCATGTGTGGAGAGAGCCAAGGAACCACATAAAAGACTGTTACTTCTGCTTGGTTCCTCCTCTTTCCAGTGGAATAATGAAGAAAAAGAAGTTGAGAAGAGTCTACCCAAATGTTCCATCTGCATTGAGATCAGTTCCACATGGTGAGGGACTTCCTATTCCAGAACCTCCAGCAGAATGTTCTCTTGATTCATCTGATGAGGACAAGGGTGAGCCGACCTGTTCTTCTCCTGTTCCATCAGCATGTGGTGACCCAGATTTTCACTGTGGTGCATCATCAACCCCACACAGACTAACACAGGAAGAACTAAATGACCTGGTTTGTGACTTGGACTTATCCAACAACAGGGCAGAATTGCTAGGATCAAGACTCCAACAATGGCATCTTCTAGAAGAAGATGTTGCAATTACTTTGTATCGAAAGCGCCGCCAGCAGTTGGAGCCTTTCTTCAGACGGTACTCTGGTATTCTGTTCCAATATTGAGGGCCTCATGAATGCCTTAGAAATCACTCATGACCCACAAGAATGGAAACTATTTCTAGACTTTTCGAAATTGAGTCTTAAGGCAGTGCTTTTGCACAATGGAAATCGTCTTCCATATATTCCAGTAGTGCATGCTGTCCTCATGAAAAAGACATAGGATAACTTAAAGCAGCTACTGAATTCCATTGAGTTTAACAAGTACAGCTGGCACGTCTGTGATGATTTGAAGCTAGTTGCCCTTTTAATGGTACTGCAGCAGGGATATCTAAAATACATGTGTTTCGGGGCCTCCCTGGTGGCTCAGTGGTTGAGCACTGCGCTGTCGAGCTGTCGGCAGCGTGCGATGCAAGTTCGACGCCCAGCCAGGGTGAATCCCACATGGTGTGGCAGACCTCTCCTGCCTTGCCCACTGCTCCCCCACATCGGTGTACTTCTCATCTGCCTGTTCTGCTCCCCACTCTGTCTCTGGTGAGCCCTCTTGCCACCCCACGCCTCTGACCTGTACCCCAGCTTGTATGTATAAATAAATAAATCTTTAAAAAATAAATAAATAAATATACATATGTTTCTTATGTGAGTGGGGTACCTGAGAAAGTGAATTGCACTACTTGTGGAAGGAATGAACTCGCAGATAAAATGTAGTAGTTGGAGAGAAGAATATCCAGCACCCAGCTCTGGTCGAGGCTCACAAAACCCTGCTACCACCCCGTCACATCAAACTAGGTTTGATGAAGAATTTCGTGACTCACTAGCTTTCTGATACCTGCATGAAAAATTTCCTCGACTCAGCCAAGCAAAGATTAAAGAGGGAGTTTTTCTGGGTCCTCAGATTTGAGAGCTCTTCAAAGATGACCAGTTCAACAACTTGCTGCAGGGTGATGCGAAACAAGCATAGAATACTTTTCGCCTAGTGTCTACAAACTTTCTTGGGAATGTTAGGGCACAAAACTACAAGGAACTAGTCGAAGACATGCTGGTGCAGTATCAGAAACTTGGCTGCAATATGTCTCTAAAGACCCACTTCCTGTACCTCCCTGGTGGCGCAGCGGTTAAGCGCTGCACTGTGGAGCTGTCGGCAGCGGCAATGCGAGTTCGACGCCTGGCTGGGGAGAATCCCACATGGTGCGGCAGACCTCTCCTGCCTCGCCCACTGCTCCCCTCAGCAGTGTATTTCTGATCTGCCTGTTCTGCTCCCCGCTCTGTCTCTGGTGAACCCTCTCGCCGCCCCACACCTCTGGTCTGTACCCCAGCTTGTATGTATAAATAAATAAATCTTACAAAAAAAAAAAAAGATCCACTTCCTTCATTCCCATCTGGATTTCTTCCCTGAAAAACTGGTATGGTTAGTGATGAACATGGCGATGTTTTCATCAAGATATCGCATCAATGGAACAAAGATATCAGGGAAAATGGTCCACTAGAATGCTGGCTGACTACTGCTGGACACTCCCCAGAGATGCTCCTGAACAGCTGTACAAGAGACAAGCGAAGAAATCTAAGAAGTAGTCTATGACTTGATTTTTTACAGGTATTAACTGTAGGCTTATTACTATTGGCATGCATTTCATGATGTAAACATCCATTTATTGCATATTACAAAATAATTAGAGCCAAAATTAGAATTTGACTGTCATATTTGTGTTGAGGACATACAAATTGATGGCAAATGGCTAATTTTATTTCAGTAACTTGACTTTTGTAAAAATTTGTTGACCAGTGTTATCAGAAAAGGATACTAAAACACTCCTTCCATTCCCATTACATGTCTTTGTGGGGTCATGCTTCCTTCATACACTCCAACCACAATAATATGTCACACAGACTGAGTAGAGAAGGAGATATGAGAATCCCAATGTCTTTGGTTAAGCCAGAAAGTAAAAAGATGTGCAAAAATGTAAATCAGTGTTGTGCTTCTGTATTTTTAGATTTTTTAAACTTATAATATTTTCCCAAAACGTATGTTGTCTGTTAACATATGATGGGTTCATTATTATATTGAGTGAATTACTAATTTTTAGACTGAATTTTAATTATGAATCTAGTAAATACACATATAATTCACATAAACAAACACTTTTTGGGATCCTCAATGTTTCTGAAAAGTCTAAATTTAGGCATCCTGAAATCAAGAACTTTGAAAATTGCTGTCATAGAGACATTTTGAAGTTTAAATGGATGGCCTTAAGGAAAATGTCCAGTACAAACTCTGGTAGCTAGTGGGTGCTTAGTGAATAGTAGCTTTCTATGAGCCCTAACCATAATTAATACCACAATAGAATTTCACATATTTTCTGAGTACTATAGTCTGTGTTGTTTCTGTAGTTTAGCCAATCAAATTAAAATAACACCATTTACCTGGGTATTTAATAGGTGCTTAATTCATGCTTTATGTAGTTAAATCTGTACACAATTCCATTTTTTTTTTAATCTCATAGGACTATATTGCGGCAGTAAATTTCAAATACAGAGACATTTTCATTGAACATTAAAGACAGTATTTTAACTCACTCCTGAAAAGCCTTTTCATTTTACCAGCCAGGTCAATACCAACTCTTGCCTGGCTTCCTTCAATGACCCCCAACAGCATGCTATCTCCATCCTTCTCTGTTTCCCCTTTTCTCAACACAGCAGCCAACACAGTCCCCTTACAGCATGACAGGGCCCATGTCTCCATCCTGCTCCAAACCTGAGGTCAGAACAAAGTCAAAGATCTAGCCATGGCCTCCACATCTCCTCCCATCACTTCCCTGAACTCACCTCCTTGGCTCTCCCTCCCCACCAGCTCACTCTTCTCTGTCCTCCCTGGTCTCCATGCTGGATTCTGGACACAACTAATCTGTCCTTATTATTATCAGCTTTGCAAACTTCCCCTGACAGCCCTCAGTGCTTTCACTGACAGGAGAGAAACCTCCCTGGAGACCTATGTAAAATTTCCACTAGCAGGCAGCACACATGCCCACACCCAGATACCACCTGCACCCCACTCTGGGGTGCATCTTCCCTTGAGCAGTTGCCATTACCTAACAAACATCTCTTTTGTTTGTTGTCTGTCTCCCCTACTGAAGTGCAATTTCAATGAGGATTTCTGTCATTTTCTTTTATCACATACCTAATACATGATAGATGCTCAATATGTATTTGTCTAATAGATCATTGGAAGTACAACCAAATGAACAACTACGAAGACCTTACTGGTTCCTTCTCAAGAACTTAAGGGAAGGAGATATTTCTCTGAGCATAATTCCTGAGGTCTGTTTATCGGAGATCTTGACCCTCACCTCCAAATCTCCCATAGAGAGTGCATTTCTGTATCCACAGAAAACACCACAGTTTCAAGCAGATTGGCAATTTTGCTGGAGGAAAGTATGAATTTTTTTGTTCTGCGAATGAGACTAAGAGCACCTCAGGGAGAGGAGGGTAATTGGCTTAAGCCAACCCAGCAGGAAAAGCAAAATCACTAGAGGAAATAAAGACGGTGATTGGTCAAAGCACAGCATCTTGCAGTTAAACTTGAAAGTAAGAAAATAATACCTTGTTTTCTCATCAGGTTGGATCCTTCACTTTACCCTGAGAGCCTTTGCACTGTGGCTGGGGATCTTAAAAGAAACCCTCCAGGAAGTCATTTAAGAATCAACACGGACCATGAAGGAAGAAAATTTCATTCAATTTCAAGAACACACTTAAAAAAAATAGTAAAGCATCATCAGAACCTGCTGCCTTGAATTGCAGAGATGGGAAGGGCAACTGCAAGGGTGACCACGACTCAACAGCTCTGCAAAAGGATGGGGCCTCCAAGGCCTGGGCTACCCCTGGCTCAGGGCTGTGATGACTGATATGGCTACTGGCTTCAGCAGGCACAACCTCCCTGCACTCAAGCCAGACAGCATCCAAGCTCTCCACGCCCCAGATACACTCTGATCTTGCCAAGGTTCTCTAAAAGGTTCTCTTCAAGAAGATGTGGTACATATACACAATGGAATACTAGTCAGCATTCAAAGAAGATAAACACTTGCAATTTGCAGCGACATGGATGGCATTAGAGGGGATCATACTCAGCGAAACAAGCCAGAAAGAAAGAGAAAAATATCGAATGGTTTCACTTATAACAGGACTATAGGGAAACCAAATAGGAGAGAGACACTTGGGGGGGTTGGGGGGAGGGGGAGGATAAGGGCACAAAATGGAGTAGAAAAGAACACAAGGGACCACAGAGATGGATCACAGGTGAATTGGTGGTGGGTTACCCAAGGGGAATACAAAATGTAAAAGATATAAATAACAATAAAAATATATATTAAAAAAACAACAACAAAAGAGTAGGAGCTCCTTGCTTCCCTGACCACTTTTTCCTAAAATGGTACCAAATGAACCCTCTCCTCCGGATGTCCTTTCTCCACAGTGTGAAAAGTAGAATTAGTTAGGTTTGCAGCCCCAATCTCAGGGCTTCTGAATTACTGACAGCAAGAGGTAGCAGCACAGGGAGTATACCCTGGGGTACATGGGGTATAAATCTCTTGGCCACTTAGTAGTATGGGAACTACTATACCCCACCCCCGCAGCTGCATCTCCACTGCCACTGAAAATAAGAGACCATCAGACCTCTATCTTACAGAACTGCAGGAAGCACTGACTGAAATAAGGCCCTCGCATAGGGGCCATACACCATTTGAGCCCTGGAAATCACACAGGGCTTCTAAGCAAGACGCTAGACAGTAAAGGTGCCATACAGAAGTGCCAGGTCCCTTAAGACATGTCTCTCCAGGGCCAAGGCTCCTGGAGGAGGAGAATCACTAACATCATCACCCCTGAGGCTGACATTTTGATTTGTCCGCATCTCCTTTTCTGGGGAGCGGTAGGGGCACAGCAGCAGAGAGAGTCACAGGCTCCACAAGGCTCTTCTGCAAGGTGTAGGGCACATCAGCTGTAACACAAGCTTTCCCGGCATGCCCTCCACTGTTAGTGAGGATTCTTCCTGGTTATTTAACTACTCACTGAAGGCTGAGGGGGGTGCCACAGAGAATACGCAGAAGTGACTTTCCTGCCCCTGGAAAACAATGAGCAGGAGACATCGGGAGAGACGAGCACACCAGACGAGCACTGGAATTCAGACAAGATCTTCCCATCTGTGGTGAAATCCTCTGGTCCTCAAATCCTTTACCCCTGAAGTTTAAAGTGAGCCAGTAAGACCCAGACATCCACAGAGAGGACTTGTGACTTTCATGTGACAGATAGAAGCCACAGGAGCAGGAAATGGAGCCCTCTCCACCCTCCCCCCAAGGGTGGGAAGTTAAGTAAGATGAAGACATGATGCAGGAACAACACATCTGAACTTCACTTCTCTAGGAAGGCTCCTTTTGTTACAGAGATATCTCCATAAAAGGGGGAGTTACCATGTTCCTGGCCCCACTTAATGAGAGGCAGAGCTGAGCTGCCAGGTCAGACTATAGAACATCTGGCTCAGG
Source organism: Scalopus aquaticus (assembly GCA_004024925.1). Taxonomy (NCBI): domain Eukaryota; kingdom Metazoa; phylum Chordata; class Mammalia; order Eulipotyphla; family Talpidae; genus Scalopus; species Scalopus aquaticus. The sequence continues at coordinate 46,290 of PVIJ01009167.1, read as the reverse complement.
AGACAGGTGGGCTCAGGGAGAGAGGAAGAGGACGAGAGCTCCTGTTCTTGTGGCCTAACTTGCACGTGGTGTTGCTGGGAAGGAGATGAAGAAGGAGACCTGTGGAGGAGAGACATGTAGAGACACTTGGGGGAGACAGGTGGTGAGACACATATGGGGAGGCTGACAATGGCAGCTGTTACCTTGATCTGAACTTGGAGTTTTCACTTTTGGTCATAGCTTTCTGGGACTTGCTTCAGAACCCCTTTCCTGGGGTTGTCCCCCAGACAGTGCTGTAGAGGTTTCAGGCTCCCTCGGCCCTCCTTTGGGCTGCCCCTGTCTGACTAAGCATTTACCCATGAGGGAATGGGTAATTTGGGGTGTTTTTTAGGGAAACTATATCCTCTCTTCTCTTCCCTCTCTGTGTGCACTAATTCTATTAAAGTTCTTTCACACTAAGAGTCTGCTTTGTCTTTGTGTGCATGGATGGCCAGACCCCTATAAAGCATACAAGTTCGGGGTCCCCTGATTGCCCCTCTAGCACATGCTAACACTGACCCCTAAACTAAGCTATTTCCACTATCAGGCACCAGCATGTAGACCAAAAAGAAAATTCTGTATTTTGCTCTGTTGGCAAATAGCTACCTGTGTCCTGCAGGGGCCACCTCCAGAGGCTGGAGTCAGCCAAAGAGTGGTTCATTCCCTGTGAAGAACCCTGGGGCGAAAAACACAGGCAGCATCCTGGAAACTCCACAGAGTCTCTGTCAAGTCTGCAAGTTGCAGGAAGAAATATGAGGTAGGGGCCTCCCCGGTGGCACAGCGGTTGGGCGCTGCGCTGTGGAGTGTCGGCAGTGGCGACGCGAGTTCGACGCCAGGCAGGGGAGAATCCCACGTGGCACGGGAGATCTCTCCTGCCTTGCCCGCTGCTCCCCTCAGCAGTGTAATTCTGATCTGCCTGTTCTGCTACCCGCTCCGTCTCTGGTGAACCCTCTCGCCGCCCCATGCCTCTGGCCTGTACCCCAGCTTGTATGTATAAATAAAAAATAAATCTTTAAAAAAAAGAAAAAAGAAATATGAGGTAAAGCCCTGACCACACCCCACACTGTTGGGGTATGTTTAGGACAGAGATTCAAGAAACCCATGGTACTTCCATTTTCCCAAACACAGAAGGCTCTGGCTGGACCAGCTCTGTTAGATGAAGAGACAGCTATGAAGTTATGGACAGGGCTTCTTTTTCATCAATTAGCTAAATTTGCCACAAACCAACCTCCTTTAGTTAATAAAAGTATTAGAAACTAACCTCCCCTTTGTTAAAAAACACACAAGTCGGTATTCTCTCTGTGCATGTGACCAGACAAAGACCCAAGGGCAGGGGTCACCCACCCATAGAACCTGAAGTTACTCTCCAAGTCCATGGTCCTTGGTTTGGCTCTGAATAACGTCTTTAATTAATCTTTTAATAAACTTTGAGTTTGTTTCATAGCGGTGATTATTTCACTCCACACCCCCCATCAAAGTATGTGTCCTACTTGCTCTTTTTAAGTCTTCCCCACTACACGACAGGTTGAATAAGGGCAAGGTCAGGGTGTGGTACATTATAGGTATTTGATAAATATCAAGTCTATCTACCTATGTGCAAGTGTATGCTGAAAAATGCATACATATATTAGCTATTCCACACATTCAGATTCTCTGCTCTTTTCCTCAACTTGTTTTCAAATGAAACCACTTCTAGTCTCAGAACTCATTTTTCATTTGCCAAAGAGTAACCCATAGCTTGGAGTTTATAAAAACCTTGAATTATACTTTAGGGCTCTAGCTGCTTTGTCTGTGACAGTTGTCAAATTGGTTTTGTTTCAGACTTTCCACTTCAAAAGCTATATACCCTGGATTTTATTCTACTCTTTAAAAATATCTAATGCATAAATCTTGAAAATCTTAAGTGAATCTCTTGAGAGGCTCCAAGTAAGTATACCTGAAAACACGACGAAGGATTCCCAGGAAGCATGCATTTCATCAAGAATACTTTGCAGGGTAGCTCATGAAATGAGATTTCAACAGTTTGCAAAAGGGGAACGAGCCTTTCTACATGCGTGAAACTTATTACCTTAATCATTTACAAATCCTCTGATTATTTTCCATCTTTCTTGTCTCCAGACTAAACTCCTAATTCTGATATGGTTGTCCATGAGCTAATTATCATGACTATAAGAGAATCTTTAAGTAAAGTCAGCATAAATCAGACTTTAGTCAAACTTACACAGGTTTGACTCAGTTTCTCACTGAAAATCATGATGAAAGCAAGATAAAAAGTTGTGAATTTGAGGAAATGTACCAATAGATTAAAAAAGTGTAAATAGGGGCCTCCCTGGTGGCGCAGTGGTTGAGCGCTGCACTGTGGAGCTGTCAGCAGCGCACGATGCAAGTTCGACGCCCGGCCGGGGAGAATCCCACATGGTGCGGCAGACCTCTCCTGCCTCGCCCGCTGCTCCCCTCAGCAGTGTATTTCCGTTGATCTGCCTGTTCTCCTCCCCACTCTGTCTCTAGTGAACTCTCTCGCTGCCCCATGCCTCTGGCCTGTACCCCAGCTTGTACGTACAAATAAATAAATCTTTAAAAAAAAATAAAATAAAATGAAAAAGCGTAAATGTTGGGCCTCCCTGGTGGCGCCAACAGGTTAAGTCTCAGCCTATGAAGCTCTCCACAGCCACTGCAGCACAAGTTTGAATCCTGGTCAGGGAGATTCCCACATGGAATCTTCTCTGCTGCTCCCCTCAGCAGCGTACTTCAGTCGATCTGCCTGTTCTGCTCTCTACTCTGTCTCTGGAGGATCCTCTTACCACCCCACACCTTTGGCCTACACCCCAGTTCTTGTATACATAAATAAATATTTTTTTTTAAAGTGTAAATGTTAGGATTGTCAAATTAAAGCAGGAAATAATCATTTGGAGAGTTCAGGCAACCTTCTAAAAGAAATTCTGTTAGGAGTTAATTGGCCCAAAATCTACATTGAATGACATAGTTCTTAGAAGATGTCAGGTCTTTTATTTCCTACTGTGGGTCTAGGACTCCTCATGTATGAGTCCACACAAGGTACGAGGGAGAAGAAAAACAACTGCTTTCGCCCCATGAGATAATATGAAATGGGCTTTGGGTGAATTTTCAGCATTTCAAGTGAATTGTCCTGTCTCTCCTTCCCCACTTCCCCTCCCAAAGGCACGGCAGTTTCCACAGCAGCGCTGCCTTGATGCATGGTGAAGTCCTGGCTGGGTGGGAGCCTGATTGGTTTAAGACACTCTATATAGGGCCTCCCTGGTGGCGCAGCGGTTAAGCGCTGCGCCGAGGAGCTGTCGGCAGCTGCAATGCGAGTTCGACGCCCGGCCGGGGAGAGTCCTACATGGTGCGGCAGACCTCTCCTGCCTGCCCGCTGCTCCCCTCAGCAGTGTGTTTCTGATCTGCCTGTTCTGCTCCCCGCTCTGTCTCTGGTGAACACTCTTGCCGCCCCACGCCTCTGGCCTGTACCCCAGCTTGTGTGTATAAATAAATAAATCTTTTAAAAAAATAAAATAAAATAAATTAAAAAAAAAAAGACACTCTATATAGGGACCTGGGAACGCTACCAACACAGAAGGGTCTCCCACTGTGGGTGAAAGTTCCCGAAGTCCTAAGAGATCCCAATGTGGTCCAGGCCCAGGTCTGACTGCTGAGCCTTACATGGCCCACTCAGGTCTGGAATCCCAAACTTCACAAAAGTGAGCAAGGTCATGTTCGAGCCGAAGGTTCCAGAATCCTCGGGCCTCACTGAGGTCATGGTTTATGGCTCTTACCTGTGCAAGCTTCAGACCAGGTAGATGCTCCAGTCCTCGGCCCAGCGATCCTGCAAGTATCTGGAATGAGCCCATGAATGTCCTCAGACTAGGCCTTGGGCTGAAGTGAAACTATTTTACAACGAACAAATCTGGAACCAGGATGTAAAGAATAGACTGAGGCCAGAATTGTAGTGGGCTCCAGCCTGGTTTACATTCCGCTCCAGTGTGATAAGGAAAAAACAGCTATTTGGGGTTCTCTCCCTTTACCTCTAAGTCCTGATGTGACTTTCCCCCATGACTGCCAAATGAAGAGTGACATTTGACAAAAAAGGCACTGGGCCTCCAGGGTTCTCACATTGGCCAGGACAACCAATGGTGAGAACTTCACGCAGGAGGCTGAATCCTCAGGTCCTGTGGGGGACAGATGGCTCTCAGCTCCCTTCTACAGTGCCAACTAGCACCTGGAATTGGGGGCTAAATGTTTATAGCCACCACTAGGACCCTATGTTTCCACTTGGGGGCCCATATTTGCCTCTGCAGAGACAGGGGTCTCATGGCTATCTCTGGGTCCCCAGAACTCTAGGCTCATGCCTCGCCCACTACCATCCTAAGGTATATCCACAGAATGGAATACCACTCAGGAAAAAGACTCAGATTCCAGACCCAACAGCACGATAAATATCAAAGCACACGCTGAAAAGAACACAAAGTGCTCTGTACTGGATGATCCCATCCATGTGAAATTCTAGAAAAGGCAGAACAACAGTGGTAGAAAGCAGATCAGGGAGAGGAGACCAGCTTCAAAGGGACACAGGGGACAGTGTGAGGAGGTGAAACTGCTCTGTATCTCTGTGGAGAAAACAGCCCTTAGAGACCATTGTTCAAAACTCATTGATTCATATCTATCACATTGGAGAATATTAGTGCATGTAAATTATGTCTCAATAAAACATGATCTGAAAAAGAAAGTAAAAATTATAACAGGATAAACTAACTGAATCACAACTTACTTAACTGATACTTGAAAGTCCTCTATTCCCACAAGGAAAAAAATACACACACACACACACACACACACACACACACACACACACACACACATTGCCCTATGGTCATTACATATTGAGTCATCTAAGCTAGCAGGTTATTGCCAAATAGAATGCTTCTCAGTCTTTGATGTGCAGCAATCACCCAGAAAACACCTGAGTGCATTCCTCCAGATCTCCCAGGGCATCTGATGTGGCTGGTCCACACCCAGACGAGGCTGTAGATGACCCACCCCTTCTCCTGCTACCAGCACTTTCCACTGCTTGCCATGCAAGCGTCAACTGCATTTGCCCCAACACAGTTTAGGCCAGTTTTGCCGGCATATCTTAAATTTTGCTTGCTATCTTAATTAGGAAACTTAATTAAATATAACCAGAAACAACAGATTTCTAGTGTGAAAAAAAGCAGATTGACCAAAAACTCAGTTGAACATTTTGTCAAGATCCCATCAAGGTGACTTTATAGAACTCATGCATTTGAATTAGATATATACCAGACAACTATAAAAGAGTGTACCAATTTAGGTTTCTGTACACATATGCTTCAAAACTGTGTTTTGTAAAAGGAGGTTTACAGAGGTATAGTTGACATGATATGAAATGTAGATACTGAAAGAGAACAATTTGAAAAATTAAAGGTATGTATATAAGCATGAAACCATCATCAAGATCAATATAATGAACCCATTTATCACACTCCAAAGTGTTTTATGGCCCCTGGTAATATCTCCCTCAGCCTCTCAGGACTCCTCTCCTTCTCCTGCTTTTCCTAGCAATCTCAGGGGTTGCTTTCAGTCACTATAGATTACATTTACTAGCTTTTCTTTATAAATAGAAGCATAAAATATACTCTTTTTTTTTTGGTCTTTTACATTTTGTTCAGCATAATTGTTTTGAGATTCAGCTATGGTTTTCTACATAATACTCCATTCCTTTTATTGCTAATTAAAATTTCCTTGCATGATAAACTGCTCTTTGTTTAACTATTCTGTGGCTAATGGACATTTGAGTGGTTTTCAATTTTTGTCTATTATAAACAAAATGATCTAGGATTAGTTCTTAGTGTGGTTTTATCTGACCCTTTGTTTGGTTTTTCCATATTCCACATATAAGTGACACTAACCAGTATTTGTCTTCTCCTTCTGACTTATTTCTCTGAGCATAATTCTCCAGTTCCGTCTATGTTGCCACTAATGGCAAGAACTAATGTTGTTGTTCACCGAATAGCATTCCACTGTGTATATACACCATATCTTCCTGATCCACTCATCTGTATTTGGGCACTTGGGTTGCTTCCATGGTCTGGCTAGTGTAAGTAGTGAGGGAGCACAGTAGCCCACGGTCGACAATGGGTGTCTTGATAGTGGGCATGGCGTGGTAACAACGCATGATGGGGGAGATTCTATAATGCCAATACATAAACAATGATATAAACCAATGTTACCGCGACAAATAAATAAAACTGTCACAAACATTTGTGCACAAGTCTGCAGCAACATAATTTCTTCTTTCTTTCCAGTAGATACTTTGGAGCTGAAAGACTGAGTCACATAGTAGATACACATTTGACTGCTTTCTGAAGCAGATGCACCATTTTACATTCACCCTGACAGTTTGAGAGCTGTGTCACTATGCACTGGCCCTGGACTGGAACGGCCATTCCTTTCCACCTTAGCCTGTTTCATAGGGTGTTGCGGCACCTCATGGCTTCAGCTTGCAACTGTCTGATGACTAAACAACCTTCTCATGTCCACATTTGCCTTCTTCCTATGTTTTCTTGTCCAAATCTTTCATCCTATTTCTGACTGTTCTGTTTTCTTATTATTAAGATTTAAGAGAGGAATCCTGATGGAGAGCATATGTGCTAATGGTATTAGATGATAACGCACTGAATCCCTAAACTATAAAAACTCTTCCAAGTGTACAAGTGACTTTCAATCGTAAAATAAACTATCTGTTTTGAATGGTATAAAAATCAGTCTTTCTACAAGGGATGCACATCGAGGAGTCTTTCCACGGTGGACAGCTATCCCCACAGTAACAGTGCCATGTTCCAACCTGCCATCAGCAAAGCTAGTACCTAAATGCTGGTATAAACATGACCTTGGTTAATTCAGCCTGACTTGGAGACGTTGAGACGTTGGTGATGACAGTGAGGACAGGGACTTTCAGGACACAACCGTGGCACACAAGGACAAAATTTTCATGTTTAAAGGACTTTGAGCAGAATGCTGGTTTATTAGGACATGAAATGCCTTTCTGTATTCATTAGCAAACCCTCTGGGAACTCTGACACAACAAGTACCAGCTAAACCTGATTACTTGGTTTATAGAACACAGAGAACACGATAAAGGAGCTAATGACAATGTCTATTCACTTAGAACTCAGAGCAACTTGCCGACTTTTAATCAAGTTTTAAAGGGACTAGAACAAAACAAAAATGGAGAATGAATGTTTTTACTCCTAACTATTGGAAGGTAAAGAGGCATGTCGACAATTGTTCAAATAACATCAGAACTAAGATTAGAACGTGTAAGCAGAGAAGCAAACACATTCTCAGCAAGACATTTTTTCTAACCAACAAATTCTACAAAACTCAACAAGAAACTGTGATCCAAATCCATTTTTTCCACTAAAATTGCTTTGTTGCAGCACAGCTGTAGCAAGGCTAAAGAGCTCAAAACACATTTTCCTCTCTGAACAAGCTAAACAAGATGAGACTAAACCTTCAAAACACTGCATTTTCAATTTATTAAATATCTATTAATGCATGCTAATAGTGAATACTTAATTAAGAGTACTAATATAATTTTCATTTCCCTGATGTTTCTATCCATTTTAGTATAAATAAGAGCCTCCAGTCTTAAGACTTGAGCGTTTAGCATATCAAAGTTCAGAGTGAAATCAGCTCACTCAGATCAGACAAGAAAAGAATTATTAGGAGTATATGACAATTTATGCAAAATGTAAATAATAATGGGAAGAAAAGTGTGCTTCTGAAATAAAAAATTTGACCCAGAGCTTGTTTTTTGCCTCTGTCACCTGCACAATCGAAGTAGTTAAAAATGCACTGAGCTGTGATTTAGTGTCTGAGATGTGAGACACCAGTACATCACGGACTACAAACAACCAAGAAAAGCAGCATACAGAAAGATTATTAACTCACCACATAAAAACAAAAATAGTCATTTTTCTAAGTTCCTTTCTCCTTCACTTTTCTTTTCCCCAAAGTCAATCAATATCCACTCCTTTGACAAAGACAGCTTTCATTCAGTGAGATATATTTCAACTCCTCTACTGCAGGATAAACTCATATCCAAATATGTTCCATGCTCCTTCCTCTTTGACATTAGTAATTACTTGGGAAGGGGAAAAAAATCTTCTCATAAATAAGCTCATTTCCACAGAGAGGTAATGATAAAAGTTCCTCCATTCCCTTCAAGAAATTCCCGCCCCAACGTCACATGCCAAAAACACATGAAGCATATGAGTTTGCAAGCTTTCAACTTGTCAAAAAATCTTCTCCCACTGAACAAAAACATTAAATTAGCAATAATAAGGCAATAGAAGCACAATTTCAAGTCTATTAGCAATTTCCAAGGGACTGGGCTACATTAAACTCTCTCCACTAACTCAATGCTCCAACTGCCATGTTATAGTACATGGGCGGAGGGTAGTTTACAAGGAAAAAATAGCTTGAGAAATAAATGCAGACAGGTCCAGCACCTATGGAAAACAGTATGGAGGTTTCTCAAAATATTAAAATACATCTACCAGAGAATCCAGCAATTCCACTCCTACATATCTACTCAAAGAATGTAAAGACTAATTTTAAGGAATATATGCACACCTGTGTTCACTGAGCACTATTTACAACAGCCAAGATGTAGACACACTCTAAGTGCCCAAATACAGAACAAAGGATAAAGAAGATGTGGTTTCTATACATGGTGAACACTAGTTATATATAATAAAAGATGAACTCTTGCTATTTCTGACAACATGGATAGAACTGGAAGAGAGCATACTAATATAAATCAGAAAAAGAAAGAGAAATTCTCGGTGATTTCATTCAAGTGGAATATAAAGAGACAGAACAAAGGAAAAGACAAAGCTAAAACAAAACAATCCCTATAAATACTGCAGATCTGAGGCTACTAGAGGGGAAGAGAAAGGGTTGGGGAGCAAAGGGAAGTGGGGGCACAATCGACTGGGGTAAGGGACTCTGGGTATTTAGGTGGTGGCTTCGCTTGTTAACATGTATCTGAAGAGGTTCAACCTGTTCCCCTAATCATATACAGTGTTGTAAACCAACATCACCTCAATACAAAAGGATACTTTTTTTTTAATGATGGGACTGAATTTATGTGGAAGACGATATAGTTCTTGAAATATTAAACTACAAAAACACGTTTTCAATCGAGTCTGACGAGCCTGCTGGGACAGGAACCGAGCTCACCAGCCGGCCAGGTGTTGGCATGACAGGGGCTCTTCCATTTAGTCCTCAGAGCCCCTACGAGGTTCCAGGCTCTGGGCTACAGCTGAGGCTGCCCACATGAAAAGGACAATGCGGAACCCCGAGGGGAGCCTACGTGGGAAGGTGGATGAGAACAGGCAGCCGGAGGAGCTCGGACTGGCGCCCTGTGTGGTGCGGCTGCTACAAGGGCAAAGGCGGTAGGGGTTCGGGGGAGGGGGGCAGGGGTCCACCGCCACCATAAGTCTGCCTCCAGACCACCGGTCTACACTGGGATCCTCTGTCCCGACTCGCACTGCGGTAGTGGCTGTCCGAAGCCAAATCAGGATGGCGCTACAGGAAGGAGGAGGGATGGATTCCAGAGGCAATGGCAGCAGTTGTCTACGAGGCCTGAAGGCAACACGGATGGGGCTGGAAGGGAGGACGCCAGGTGAGATATGCCAAAAGGAGAAAGACAAATACCGGATATCAATAATACATGGAAGATAGAGAAACCAAACAAATGCTCAAACTATAAAACCAACCCTGAAAGCTGACCATCGACCCAAAGTATCCAGCGGGGTTGGCGGAGGGCTGAAGACCTGGAGGGGAGCACTACAGACTGTGGTGGAGGACTGTAGGTGCTTGGGTGGTGGGAGAGCTGCGGTGACCACACCTGAGGAGGGGGGGGGGGAAATCCTATACTGCCAAAAAATTAACAGGGATATGAAAAAGTGGAACGTCATTAAGCAATAAAATTAAATAAATGAATGAAAAACAACATCTTTGCAGCAGTAGACTGCGCTGCTGTTCCTGACAGGTAGGCAGGCTGTCACACCCAGACTCCACAAACACCAAAATCACACTGCCCATGAGCTGGGTCATTGACCTCCTCTGGTTGGTGAGTCATGGCACAGGAAAGACCAAAGACACTGCTGGACCCTCTACAGGTGAACTGCTCAAAGCAGCCAGGAAAACAAAACAAAAGGAGGAATCAGCTCACTGGGGAGACCACCGTGCTTTACAACACCTCCGTGCCCCCCCCAGACACTTTGCTCCTTCATCCAGGCACACAGGGAGACCCAGGTTCCTTGTTGTCCTCCAGAAAACTTTTCATGAGCTCAGATCATTCAACTAATGTGGATCTTGAAAATATTATAGATTCATCCCACAGCAGACTGTGTTTTGCCATATCCACGCCAGATTGCTAAATCAAAGCCTGAAGTTGATATGTGTAACTGAGAGTGGCAAAAGACGAGATCTAAAATGAATTTCTCATAAAGATAAAGAAACCAGCCACTTGGAACTGTAATTAGTAAAGCTTCTAAGGAACTGGCAAAAAAAAAAATAAAATCAGATAGAGGAAATCTAAAAATAGAAGAAATCAGATAGAGTAGCTATACTTTGACAATAATAAAAATCACAACTTATGTATTGATGAAATGATCCACCCCCAACCTCAATCAATTTCCTGAGATGGGATCAGAACCTGTTTTCAATCAAGAAGAAAAATAAAAGTAAACATTTCCAGGTCTTCCTCTGTCTCTTCCATCAGACTGAGACTTCCTTGAAGGCAGGAGCTGTGTCTCATGCATCTCTGTCTCCCCTAGAATGTGCTTGACACAACTGCTTCCACTTGAAAGGAAGGAGAAAAGCAAGGTCAAGGCAAAGGCAAGAGGAATGCAAGCGGGAGCTGGGTCCCGGGAGCCTTCTTACTACCTCTGCCACACTGCTGGCTACAGCTTCACATAATCACTCTGCAAACGCGCGGGGCTGCTCCCCATGGACGGTGGACTCTGTGACGATGGCCCTACGGCCTCCTTTGATATATCTAAGTTGGCCCACTATGTCACTTTTGATCATTTTTTCAATTCACCATCTTTTCATCAGCCAAAGGAGAAATGGCCTTACTCTCATTCTCTTGTTTTGGCACAGACTTCTGCCCGAGTGAATTCATTTTTTTGTCTTGAGGTCATTGCAAGAGAAAAAAAAAAAAAAAAGCTCCTGTTTCTGCCTCCCTGCAGGACTCTTCTCCCTCTTGGAGCCTCTTTCTGAGTCCAGGCAGGTTTCAGCAATATCACCAGCCCAGGATAAAAGAGATGTCGGCCTAAGCTCCTCAACTGATCAGAGGCTTCAGACATGAAAGAGTAAACCAATTCCTAGTCAGCAAAGTTGCATTACAGAAAAAAGCAAATAAAACCATCAAATGGATTACATACCAGCCTTGAATCCAAAATTAAAGAATATGGGGAAACAAGGTACTTAATCCATTAGGATGAGTCCAACGTTCTCCTTACAGCCAGAAGCCAACCAATTAAACAAACAGCGAATAATAAACAAGCATCCAGTCCCTGATATTTATATAGCAAATGATATGGTCATTCATTCCAGTGGCCCAGTTTCAAGTCTCCGGCTTAATTCTTCCAATGTACTGAATTAGAATCATTATTTTTTTTTAATGGGTCAACTTACTCAAGGTCATTTTCTTCCATTGATTCAGAAATTAGCTTTGTGCCTTCACTAACATTCGTACTTCTGCCAGTTATGATATTTAAAAGGGAGAGGTGGCATTTGGGGTGTCTATTAATATGTCTAAACTATTCTGTCTGACATAATGGAGAGACAGAAACAGACACTATTTCCATTTTAACAAAGACAACATAGTCGATGCCTTTTAAACTAACACACTGAACAACTCACACTGTGATCCACATTGTGCATTCAAATTAGAATTGCACAGTTTAATGCCATTATAGTCTCCTAATTAATTTAGAAATGTCCAGAAACTTACCTGAGAAAGCAAAAGCTTTAACTACAACTGTTAACCACAGGCATGGATGCTGAGAATATGGTTTTGCAATTCTTTGGATTATGCTTAAATAGGCAGGGAGGAATGATGGTGGGAAGAGGAGGGAGGGTAGATTATAGATGTGTGAAAGATGGACAGCTAGAGTAATAGATAATGAAAGACACAGAGGCAGATAGACGTGGGGGCGGGGGGAGGGAGAGAGAATATCTCACATTAAGGGATATCACTAAATAAATTGTTTCTAGATACAAATTGGGTACTTTCAATATTAAAAAAAATAGCATTTTCATTTCAGTAATACTTTAGTTAATAGGTTTAAATAGTTACTGCTTATGTCCTGATGGTGAATGAGAACGAGAGAGAAAAAACAAACATAGTTTCTTACAAATCCCTAAGTTACTTCCCAGGAGAACCTTTCACTATGGGTGAATCTGAATCTGTTACATTAATGGAATTAAATGCTAAGAACTTGGAGACATGCTCTGGTGACTACTTTGATCTTTCTTATACCTCAAGAAAAATAAGATGCCCAGATATTTAATGGAGACTACTCATTACTTGCAGAAACAGATTTGCCCCAAGGAATTTCATTGGGGGAGATTTTATGATAAAAATGAACTTGTACATGATCAAAAAATGTTGAAAACGGTGCAGCACTAGCGATGCATGAATGCCTCTCTCCCCTGCAGCCATGATTTATTGAGCACGTTCTGTGTACGAGGCCGACATAAGACGAAGAAGGCATGGCCTCGTCCTTCCATATTTCTTTCCTTTTTCTTGCTTTGAACAAACATGGGTAAAGCGTTTTCTTCTGGAAAACACTACAGCGAGTGGCATCATGGATCGGGTGGTGGGACACTGACCCTACACTCACCAATTTCTCAGATATCCGGGGAAAGGGATACAAACAGTCTTTCTATTAGAGCACAGCCTTAGGGAAGGTGCTGTTAACGGGAGATCGGTGAAGCAGTAGAGGGAGAGATTTATGTGTCTGAGGATGGAGGATTGCACTTGACAAGAAAAGATGAGAAGGTTTTCAGCCACAGTGTGCCTTCCAAATAGAAGGAACCACTGGGGGGATGTGAGAGGGGACATTTTCAAGGAGTGATTATTGTTATGTGGTGTCCTGCCAGTGTCTCCTGGCCAAACTCCTTTTTTGCTCCAGCACCATTCCCTCCACAAGCTCTCAGAGGACTGACAGCCAGAGACCCAGGGGTATGTGAAAGCAGATAACAAAGATGCCAACATTGTGGCTTGTAAGCACCAAAGCCACAGCCCAAGTGGCAGGCAAGGACCGCAGGGCTCCCGATGTCGGCCGCAGCACAGATGTCCTCTGACCGGACCTCAGTTTCCTTCACAGCGCTCAGAGGCCTTCTTGTTTGCTGTGTCTTCCATCCTCCCCTTCCCCCCATCTAGGACCTTCCTGCCATCCAGTCATTTGTTTCCCTTTCGGTGCACTCGGTGTGGAGCTGTGACCATATGAATGACATCGTGCCAGGAGCTAAAGTACAACGAGGAAGGTGACAGGGCACCTGCTGTGATAGAGCGAAGGGCTTTGGGCCATCTATTCCCTACAACAGTCTATTCCTAAATGTGATGGCCTGATACAAAAATTGTATTATTGTTGTTGCTGTCATTGTATTTCGTGATTCTGCTGGTCAGACCATAGGAGGGGAAAAGTTCATTTCTGCTCTGTGAAGTCTGGATTCTGAGCTAAAATGCCTTGCACCTGGGTCTACATTAGCTAAAGACTGGCTGGATGTTCTCTCCCTCTCTCTCCCTCTCTCTCTCACACTCTCTCTCTCTTTCTCTCTCTCTCTCTCTCTCTCTCTCTCTCTCTCTCTCTCTCTCCCCCCCCCTCTCCTTTTCCCTCTCCTTGTGACCTTGTAGCAAGAGGCCTCAGGATACTGGAGTTCTATACACTAGTTCAAAACTCCTTGCTATCACAGTGGCAGCTGCCACCAATGCCTTTAAAGGTGATCCCAGACCACCCCCGCATAACCCCTTTGCATCTGTTTGTCCAACAGTCACGGGCAAGTCCAAACTGGAGGAAAGGGGAAACAGAATCTACCTGTCCATAGCAAGAGTGTCAAAGAATCTGAAGCAGCTTTAATCCACTATAGTGAGTGACACTTGTTCCCGTATCACTGTGCCGTGTGGCAAAATGATAGACATCTGTGAGGTGGCAGGATGTCGTCAGAGTAAGACTTGGGAGTCTGGCAGCCCTGGCTTGAGTCCTGACTTGCACGGCACACTGGGTAAGTGACACTGGGAGAATCACTTAAACTCTGAAGTTTTGCTTCCTCGTATGTGAAAGGAAGATAAAAATCATGCCCAACTCCATAGAGTTGTTTTAGGAATTAAGTGAGATTTCACTCACACACACGTACACACACATGCACATGCAAACACATGCACAAGAAATATGCATACCCATACACATGTATACACATACAAACATGCACACAGGCAGAATTACATGCATACACAGATACGCATTTATACACATACCCATGCAGGCGCATATACACAAGCACTCACACACAAATGCACACATACAAACACTGGCACACACATGCTTGCAGACACACATGCATACACACGCATAACACACAGGTGTTCCAGACACTGGAACAAGGTAAACAATGAGTGTTGGCTGCTATTCTCATTATGAATGGTCTCCAAATAAAGTGTATATGACTTATTCATGTCTCCATAATTTTACACTTTATATTTTCAAATATGTGCTTTTGATGTACTCACAGCTACAAAGATAATGGGAACAACAGAAATTCTTTTTGAGCAAAAAATCAAATTCAGTTATTTGCAGCTCAAGAAGGAGAGGTTGAGAGGTGAATAGAAAAGAAAATCATAAGGGGCAAGAAAATACTTACTAGTCCACATGATGGAGTAGAGGGAATAAGACAGATCTAAGCAGGCGTAGCACTAGAAACAGAAAATTATTTTCTGTATCTCTTTATTCTGCTTCCAAGAGAACACTGAACAGATTCTCTTAGCAGTAAAAAGTGCATATTCGCTGGCAGGGGTGGGTTTGTGGACAAGGTGAGTGTCAACGCTTAGAATCAAAGAGAAATCTGGTGTGTCAGACACACCAATGGCTTTTCAAAGCCACCTCCACATTTCCCAGGGCATCAGAACATAGGTTGTGGATAGAAGTCCTTCCCTAGCCATGAGTGATAATGACAGGTGAGTCACAGAGAAGGGGCAGCCAGAAAAGGTTCCTTGCAAAGGTCAAGTGCATCTGTTAGCACAGTGAACACCCCTGAGACTCAAAGGTTGAGAAAAGATGCCCCACATTTCATGCTTTTACTCCACTTTTAAAATCTGTATTATCAAAATTCTATAGGAACACTAGGACAAATTGCTGATTTCTGATTTTGAGGCTGCTCCAGGGGGTGTGGCTCAGAGGGCAACAGATCATCTACAGAGTATACTCTAACTGAGTCAGATTATAATACAGTCAACATCCCCAAATTGCCATGTGCATGAAGAATGCCATGATAGGGTTAAATTTTCTTTTTTCCTCAACTTACTGGACATTCTCATTAATAAAAGTAAGGGAGGTTAAAATTTCAGCTAGAATGAGGATTCATTCACAGACATTATCTTTCACTGGTAGCCTCAGAGTCAATAACTTTTCCAGCCAACAAAACATCAGCTTCCATTGTTCTCAGGTTCATCTGTGAAACAAAGCAAACCACTTTAGATGATAGTAATTCTAACAAGAGGCCAAGAGAAGTAAGAAGCAGGATCTTAAAATATAAAAGTTAAGTGACAGCGACACCCTGAAGAGTCAGATTAATTTAGATGAATAAATCAGGAATCCTTCCTGAGCCTCTGTGAAGCCCAATTTGCCATAAAAAAAAAAAAAATGGGCTTGCAGGTCATGAAATAGCTTTGCAGGGACTCCTAGCTTCCACTTCCCAGGAAGTTGTGCGAAATCCAAAGTCATCTAATGTCCTCCTAAGAGTCTCCATCTTGCCACCATGATGCTTACAACCGTGAACAATTTCTCAGCTATTTCCTAGCTGGAGGTTAAGTGAGGAGAAAAGCTTACATGCTTCTGGAGAAAAAGCATTGTATGACAATTGTCTTGTTGTCATAATCTCATTTGGACACTGAAAATGAAAAGGATGGAAGTGCATAATATCCATCACTGGATGTATAAGTTGACCTGTTCCTTTCTCTTAAAAATTCAGTGAGATGAAGGCACATAGCCCACCCTTTCTACTATGATAATCAAATTATTAAGCTGCAGTGATGATGTGGTAGGAGCAGGTATGTGGATCTGTAGATTGATATGTAGTAATAGGATAAATTGAAAAATGGCCACAGCAACTGCTTCATATGCATTATCACTGGGAAGCAGAGGTGAGTTGGCCCTATAGTAAAGATAAGATGATGGGAAGCAGAGAAAGGTAAAATGAGTGATGTCACCCAGCCATGAATTGACATGGACTGAAATGGATTGGTCTAGAATGAACCATCCTTATAACAACCTTACAATACATATTAGTGATCCTTAAGCTGCTATTTTCCCATAGCACATGAACTCAAATGAGTCACTGCCTTCATTTTCTTCATTCCTGTACTGCATTTCAACATGAAGAAGGTGGGGCCAAGCTTCCTCAGTTATGTTCTGGTAGAAAGCAATTAAGAAGTATTCAGATGACAATGCTGTAAGGTCATTTCCTCTTCTCTCTTCCATCCACTATCTAATCTACTCTTTCCTGCCATCATTGAAAGTCACTTCATCACTTAATTCATCATGAAGTACCCTCTTTCCAGTATTTTTGAGTCACAACTTTCATCTAATATGTTATAAACATCCTTGTTTACAAAAATAAAACGACACACCAATCCTTCGCAACACCCTCTGGCAATTAGCAGACTTGTTTTTAAGATTCGTTTTTATTCACTAAGTGTAGGAAGAGCTTAATTAAGGAAAATGGAGAATTTACGACGATGAGGGGAAGACAACACATTAAGTTTTATAAAACTAACTAGATAAACAAATAAATCAAGACTTTAGGAAGTTGTCACAGCTGCAGAAAGGAATGGGCTTTGTGCAAAGTCCAGAAGAATGATACGATCCCAGACCAACTCAAGACTTATGAGCTGAATGTGCCTTTATATTTCTCATAACATTACCATTCATTATGAACTGTAGGAGCAATTAATTTTGAGTCTTAAAATATCTGTTGTACTAGGAGATACTCATACCACTATAAGAATAATTGAACTTTCAGTGAGCTTCATGTAGTATATGTATATGTTGATTTTCAAAGATGCAGACCTGACACTTAAAGTATAATGCAATATTACTTCAATTTTTAAAAATTTAATTAAAAAAGAATTGGTTGTGTTTGTTCTGAGGAATAATATGTTAATAAAGGATACTTGGATGTAACAGGAACTCACATAAAAGTTAGCTGAGCCCAACTGTGTGTATGGGAGGCTGGGATGAAGGGGTGAAAATTATTAGAGGTATATACAGGTGGTCAGTGGAACCAGGGCAAAGAAAGAAGTAATTCTGTGCTCAGTAAGAGGCTGGGATCACAAACTAGGAGTGAAAGATGCAGGCCTAGCCTGGAAGCTATATTGTCTTGTCCCTCACTCAATTATCTATCTTCTTTTTTTTTTTTTTTTTTAAGATTTATCTATTTATACATACAAGCTGGGGTACAGGCCAGAGGCATGGGGCGGCGAGAGGGTTCACCAGAGACAGAGTGGGGAGCAGAACAGGCAGATCAGAAATACACTGCTGAGGGGAGCAGCGGGCGAGGCAGGAGAGGTCTGCCGCACCATGTGGGATTCTCCCTGGCCGGGCGTCGAACTCGCATGGCGCACTGCCGACAGCTCCACAGTGCAGCGCTCAACCGCTGCGCCACCAGGGAGGCCCCTCAATTATCTATCTTCTTAACACTTCCTGTGCCGGCTATTTTCTGTGCCACCGCATGAATGGTATAAGCATTCAATAAAACACACACAGCTCCTGAACTACTGGATATATTTTAACGAAATTTTAAATGCGTAGAGATTAAAGCTTCTAGACTGAGTACGATCAAAGAAATAGCTCCTAATAGTTCCAAATAAATCTACCGTGGCATGAAAAACCGGAGACTAGATGAACACGTGAACACGTGAATACGTGAGCGGAGCAAAAAGTGTTAATCCCCAGTTCTTCATGTACAGGCAAGAGAACCAGATCCATTTGGCATGCGTCAGAGTAGTCTCTGCTAGTGTATCCTGCTCTTGCCATGGACAGGAGAGTCACATAGTTTAACTATTTTTTATCGCTTGTCTTAGCTTGGGTTGCCTTAACAGACTACCAGAGATACGTGGCTTAAACAATGGGAACTTAATTCTCACAGTTTGGGAGGCTGGAAGTCCAAGATCAGGGTACACACATGGTTGGGTTCTAAGGGCAGTTTTCTTCCTGGATTGCGGATGGTCACCTCTCCAGCATGTGCTCACATGGTCTTCTTCAGTACATGAGGAAGGGAAAGAGACAGAGAAACGGAGAGAGAGTACACACTGTTCCTCTAAGGCCACACCACCATTAAGGCCCCACAACATGACCTAACCTGACCCACTCACATCAAAAAGGCCCCACCTCCAAATACCAACACATTAGGGCTTCAACATAGAGCTTTAGGGGACATAAACATCTATTTCATAACACTTGCAAATGGTGATGCTTCAACAATACACACAAGAGAAAGAGAGGTAAAGAAAAATTTCTAAAATGAGGGTAGTTCTACCTGGTGGACTCAGTGAGTGTACCCCCACTCTATGCATCACTTGGCAGACTCAAACCTGTAGCTACTTCAGTTTACCTCAGTGTGAACGTCTTGCTGTGTGAATGATAGTCATTCACTCTAGTACTTAAAGATATTAATTTTTCCAAAAACACAACCTTTAGACGCAAGCCAAATCTTTTATCTGGTGTTCAAAGGAAATAGTTACGTGGTTCAAAACTGAATAAATAATTGACTGTGCTCAACTCAGTGAGGGGAAATCAATCATTTTCCAAATGAGTCTTCCCATGTGTTCTCCAGATCAGTCGTGAGTATATATGACTCTTAACCTGTGTGTAAACTTTCTAACACACCCCTCACATGAGGCCATGCCTGTGTACAAGCATCTCCCTTTGACCAGATCCATGTTGAAGATGGAAGTTCATTATTTAAAAATGGAACAAGGAATAAAGACAGCTTTCAAGGTGACTACAAAGAATAAGGTTTCATATTATAATAGGGAGACCGCCACCTCTTACCTGGAATTTATCAACTTGGGGTCAGCCTGGAAAAACCATCGATGTAACAACTGACCAGACACCATCTACCTCTACACTCAACCAAGGAACAAGACAGAGTTCTAACATTCATAAGTAACCAGTTTTACAAAAAGCAGACAAATACTTTGGAGATTTCTATTTGGTTTTGTTTTACTTTCACAGTTGTCAAAAAGCTAGATTAATGACAAACACAGTTGAACCCTTTTACCCATGAATGAACAGGAAGACTTTTTTTGGTGCCGTGTTCATTTTACTTAAATTCTATATGTCAGTTAGTTTTCATGATTATTCAGTTGCCGATCTAAATTCACATTACTCACCACCCCCACACCAGCAAATAACCTTTGAAAAAAGTATCTATTATAGTCCCTCACCTTTTTGTTTATTAAATAAGTAAATAAATAAATAAAATAAAACTCAAACTAGTTAGAGCAAAAGTAAGGAATTTTCTGGCTCATGAGATAAAGCAGTCTACAGACGAGGCATAGCTAGATCCAGAGTCTCAAATACTGTCTTGGGAATCTTTCTGTCTTTCTTTATCTTCTCTTCTCTCTTCCTTTCTGTAATTTGGCTTCGTTGTGAAGCAGACTTAAAGAGGAAGCAGACATTTCCCTCAGCAGCCAGGACTCATGAAGATGACATCATTGGGGAGGTCTTTCTAGCAACATGAATTTCACTTCCCCTAAAAGATTCCTGTGGGTCTCAGTTGGACCGTGAGTTACTCCACTGCCAGTAAAATCATGGTTTCTAGAAAGAAGGGCTATTTGCTTGCTTAGTGGAGAGTGGGGACAAAAACCAAGTAACCACCTCAGTTTTCTTTCTCCGCCACCGTAGCACCTTTGGGGGAGAAAGGGTGCTGGCATACTCCCAAACCAAATATATTAAAGATGGCCACAGAAAATAATAATAATTCTCTTACAGAATGAAAAGACAAACTATTTGCTATAAGCATCAAAAAAAAAAACTTTCAGAAGTGATAAACTGGGCAAAAATAATAATAATAATTGCAATATACCACAGGCTAACAAATGTGTCATCTGTAATATACAAAGAGCTTATAAAGTAGAGAAGAAAAAAACAACAACATAGAAAACAAGAAGAGACAGAAAGAGAATTCATATACATCTGTGTATTTGAACAAATCTACTCAGGGCAGGGAGGAAAAAAAAGAATGGGGGAAGCAAAAACATATTTGACTTGAGTCACGTGAATATGTTACATTTTATTTTTTTTCTTAATGATGAAACATCATTTTTTTCCTAATGGTGACCATCATCTTGAAATAGCCTGCTATTTTTGTGGATATAATAAATTGATTCTAAAGTTTACATGGAAAGGCAAAGACACAGAACAGCCAACACCACGCAGAAGATATGGAACAAAACTGGAAGATACATTAGCCAACTTCAACACTTCAACACTGTAACCCGACTGTGACCAAGACAGCACGGTGTTGGTGAAAGAATAGACACGTAGATCAATGCAAAAGAATAGGAAGCCCAGAAATAGAGTCATACAAATAGAGCCAACTGATCTTTGACAAAAGTGCAAAGACGATTCAATGAAGAATGGGGAGCCTTTTCAACAAATGATGCTGGAACAATAAGATGTGCATCAACAATAACCTCGATCTACATCTCCAACCTTACACCTTTCACCAAAAGTTAACTCAAGATGAATCCTACCTAAATATCAAAGGCAATTATAACACTTGTAGAATACATGGGAGAAATTATATGTGATCTTAGGATTTGTGGTGAGTCTTTAGAGACAAAAAAAAAAATCAACTACTTAGACTTTATTAAAATTAAAGTTTTCTATAATGTGAAAGACACCATCAACTGCTATACTTGTAAATAGTTTGCAAGGATTGATTGTAATCATGTTTTATCTCATTAGGTGAACGCAGATGAACAAGAGAGAGACTATAAAGGAAAACGATGCATGTATGTGTGCACATAAGCACTGCTAAATGAATATAAACACAGTTCTCTGAGGGTAGAATATGATTCTGAGAATATGTGAGGGAAAATTCTGACTTTTCACACCACTTATTCTTCTGTAAATTGCTTCTGCTTTTTACATTGGGCACATATTACTTTTCAACTTAAGAAACAATGATGTAAGAAGATTTTCTCAGAATTGGTCCATGACCACTGAGGGGTGCCTGCCTGAATGTACATAACATGCAAGGTCACATCTTCATGAACAAGGTATCAGAGAAGAGCTACAGAAGCCTGTCTGCTTCTCTTGTCACAGAAAAGGAGTATGTAAAAATGGAAAAGAACTGTCCAAGGAACCTAACACGAAATAGCCTGTCACATATCTGCCTCTTCTGTAACCATAGAAACACTAATTTTTCACAAACATGGAACAAATATTAACGAGTGCAACCCCAGGGGACCATCTCCTAAATGGAGCACCATCTCTATCTTAATCACATCCTTCACCCATCACATCCGCTGTGTCTTTCTTATTCTTATCAAGATGTAAGGACAAGTGCCTTTCTAAGATGTCCCTGGAACTGTGGACATTTAGTTACTCTAAATTCAATATTTACATATAGAACAGTTCTCAGAAACACTCATTTCAAGTCAGTAGTGTTTACTCAGCACCTTTACACTTGCTATCTATTGCTATCACCAGAATGCAAAGATGAGTAAGACGTAGCACGTGTCCTGTAGTAATGGCAGTCTTAGATGAGAAGGGACAAATATATGAGTGACTAATAATTCTGCAGGACAAAAAAGATAACTGTCATTGATAATTACAAGAAAACAGCTGGGGGAATGATCGAAAATAAGTTGTTAATTCCATATGGGTGTTTGGGCTGGCTTTTTGATGAGCATTAAATAGGCAGAGGCATGGTAAAGGTAGTCAATGCTAAGCAGATACTCTAAGCAGAAGCAAGGAGGGTCAGGAGGAGGACTTGGTTCTTCCACTCACACCTCAGTATAAGTCTCATACAGTGAAACTCTTAATCATCTTATATTCCAACTCATTTTCTTCCTGTAGCCAACAGCCCAGTAAAATTATTCAGGAGAGAAAGTGAAATAGAATTGTACTTGGTGAATGTGGGTTCGTGAAAGGTAAAGTACTCATACATCATGCAGGGGCCACTTGGGATACTCTCTGAATACAGCTCTGGGAGACCAACACTGAAATCCCTGTTCACTTGAACAATGGAAATATAGCCTGTAACAAGACTAGAGCTGCAAAATGAGCATGTAGCTGCCCCCCATTTGATTTAAAATTCTTTAAACTGGGCTCCAGCTGAACATAAATCATAATTTCAAGTAGAGAGCTGCAATGCATTTAGAAGATTCTTTTGATGTCTTCATCAGTTGGGGTCCATCATAGCTTGTAGGGTAGCAGCACCCTCTATTGGAAAGGAGGTCTGTTGAATATCTATTGCTACCAGAGAAATCTTTGCAACTTGCAAATAAAAAGGTAGTTGCTGTATTTGATTCATGAGACTATCCACTGACCAGACAAGAGATTTCCCTTACTGTTGCATTTGACATTATCAACATAATCTGCTTTTGCTCTAGAAACAAACATTGTATGATGATCCTGTTATTTACATCAACTATTAAACTTCAGTTCCATAGCTACCTACTTTCTTAGAAACAGATATATTCCTTGACAATAGTCCATGAGAAGTATGTATAACTCCTAGAGAGAACACAGCTGGGAAGGTGCATGAGAAAAAACTAGGTAGTGGAAAGCTTTATAATAATCTTACTGAAAGTATAAGGGCCTCCCTGGTGGCGCAATGGGTTAAGTGCAGCAGCGTTGTGGAGCTATGGGCAGCTTCTGTGCGAGTTCAATGCCTGGCTGGGGAGATTCCCATATGGCGCAGCAGACCTCTCCTGCCTCACCTGCTGCTCCCCTCAACAGTATATTTCAGTCAATCTGCCTCTTCTACTCCCCACTCTGTCTCTGGTGAACCCTTTCACTGCTCACACCTTTGGCCTGCACCCCAGCATGTATGCATAAATAAACAAATCTTTTTTAAAAAGTCTTACTGAAAGTTGAAATGCTACTTAA
The DNA here is from genome assembly GCA_004024925.1 of Scalopus aquaticus. Lineage (NCBI taxonomy): Eukaryota > Metazoa > Chordata > Mammalia > Eulipotyphla > Talpidae > Scalopus > Scalopus aquaticus. Next base: position 22,822 of record PVIJ01009167.1, on the reverse strand, counting down.
AACAATATATTTTTAAAATCCACTATTCTACACACACAAAAATAACCAATTGATAGTCTGTCTCCTTCATCTATTCAATATTTTTGTATGCCTATTATGTCTATGGTGTGATTTTTTTTAAAAATCAAAACTTGTCATGAATCTCATATGCGGGAAAAAGAACAAATCAGCCAACAGTTATGACACCTGTGACAGGTACTATAGTAGGGGGTAAGTACTGGGGGTGGAGTACAGCAAGTATCAACCTTCAAGTTGATTATATAGAAAGATGGTCATGCTGTGGACAATCCTGAAAGTAAGGTAGGAATCAGCCACATAGAAGACCAGAGACAACAGTTCTCTGGGAAGAGGAAATACAGAAGCATAGACACAAAAGAGACAGGATACAGAGGAGCCCCCAGGTTTGTAAATATTACAGAGGAATACCATAAGAGGGATAGTGACAGGTCAAGCCTAGGAGTGGGACTGGGTCATGTATCTCAAGAACAGAAAGACCACAGAGGTCATCTGGGTGTGTTTTTCCTGACACCCACCACCCATATAGCTATACAGGCTCTCATGCTGCGATCAATCTCGCCTTCATTTATGGAACTACAATCAATCCCAATGGACTGTGGTGGAGGATTCTGCAGTGGGCAAGATGTGGTGACATATGTCTGAAAATGGGTGAACCTCTATCCCTAAGTCCTATAGTATTGTCAACCAACATTACCTCAATGAAATATAACACAATTATTAGAAAAAAAAATAAAAATGTCAATGAAAATGGAAAATTAGTAAATAAAATCCAACTTTGAGATGAATCATGGAACTAAAGTCCGAAAGAACTAATTAGATAGTAAGTTTTCACTAAGAGAGATGATCAGAATGGAGCTGGTGTTGAACTAGAACTTCAAGATTAATAGGGCTCCCTCTCCAGCATCTGTGAATCACCAGAAATATTAAGTCTGAACATAATCTGACTCTAAAGAGCACATTTCCAGTGACAGGGTCCTTAATGTCTTCCATATACATCAAGAGACTTTACTGCAAGTGAAGAGGGACAGCTCTCTGTAATCTCCCAGATCATTGCCTGAAACTTCTGTGTACTTCCCTGGAGAACTTCCACCCTTTCCTCATTAGGCTGAGCCACTCTCATGCCCACTCTCCCTACAGACTCAGTAGAAGCAATTACTAAGAGTGATCAGGATTCTACTGATCAGACCAGCTTGCAGTGCAAGGGAACAAAATCAACCACATTAATCTCAGCTGGGGGGATGGAAAGGGTTGTGGTCCTTGCCAAATGGAGAAATCAGAGTTCTTCAGAGAAAGCAATTCAATTTGCAAACTCTAATTGTACACTGAAATTATGGAAGGCTCAAGGAAATTGCCTACAAGTCCAGTTCGTGGCAGTGAAAAAAGGGAAACAACTGCATTCTCCTCAGCCTGTTTGCTCCTAAAAACTCACCAATAATTTCTACAGGTGCCACTATTTAATGGGCAAGAAATGAAAGGAAGCAAAGAAAAAATCTTGAGGGTCCAGACAGAGGAAGATCTGTCTTTCATAGTATGTGTATTTTACAAGATGAAATGAATGAGGGAAATGAAGAGAGGGAAAGAGGGGAGACATAAACATTGAGAGGAGGCAGACCAAGGGGAAAAAATGGAAACCCCACGAGCAGATGAAGACCTCAGAGGGTCTTTGCAGGACCACTAGTACCAGTGCACCTCTGTGATCTAAGAACTAAGGACCCAGACTTGGGAGTTAGATGGACGTAAAGTCAAATACCAGCACCACCCTTCTAGGGGCTGATCTCAGGCAAGTGATTTTCCCATCTGCACAACCTTAGAAACCTAATGAAAAACTAAGTCAGATGGAATGAGTGTATGGACCTTAGAGAGTTTCTGATCTATAACAAGCATTTTGTGAATGTAACCTTAGAAAAGAACATCTGGCATACATCGATAATCCAGAATTGTCAGCTGGATGGTATCATAAAGAAGAAACACTGGGATATTTTGTTTGGGGGGAAAATAGTGGTTAATAACACCATGGGAAGTGGTTGTCACAGAATGAAGTACTGATGTGGTCCCAGGAAAGTCTCTTTTCTTCCACTTTTTACAGAAGGTAGAAAGACAATGATCCCATTTTAAATCTATACCACTAAGGACTGAGTCTACCGAAGAATTATGCAGCGTTTATTTCAAATCATAAATTTTTAGAGTGACAGAAATTTTCAAAAATGAAATAATCAGAGGATTTTTAATTGAAAATTATGCTTAAATACAGAATCAACAGTATTTTTTTTTCTGTGAGAAACTTAGGACCAGAGAAGTTATAATGATTTTGATCAAAGTCCTTTTGTCAGGAGAGCTGTGTACAATTGCTAATGTTGGATTCCCCAATCCCCTTGTTCTGAGGGATATTGTCTTGGTGCCCAGAGTTCCTGCTGGTCAAGCTAAAACATAGAGTCAGGCAGAGGGCCTCTCAGCAGGACAAAAGTCCTGGTATGAGGAACATACTGGGAAACCAGTATCTGCTAAAAACAGTGGGCAGACTTTATGGCCAGGTTAGCAAAAGCAGGTAGACGAACTTAACAGAAAGCTAAGTAAGAACAGGAACTAGAGATAAGATATTTTGATCAACTGGAACAACGGAGCCCCCAGGCAACAGCCCCTATTCACTCCCCCTAGCTTATGGCAGACATTTATGCATCCCCAATATATATCCCCACCACATACAGACTAGTATGCATCCCCTATACACATCCCCAGCACATACATCCCTCCATGTACTTGCCCACCCTCTCTGAACCTGATCATCAATAAATGTGAGACCAGCCTTGGAAAGAGGTTGCACTATTTGTGGTGTAAGTCCTTCTAGGGCTGCACTTCTAGAGCCTTCTAGGGCTCACTTGAGGGGTGAGCCCCTCTAGGTCTCTCTCTCTCTCTCTACTTGGACTTTGATTTGCCTCTCCTCAGTCCCACAGCACTCCCAATGCTGCTGCCTGAGAGGAAACATGTTAAGCTTGTTGGCTTTAACTATGGACTAATTATGTCTCTCCATTCATCCATTCATTTATCCATCTCTTCATCCATTTGTCCATCCATCCATCCATCCATTCATCCATCCAGCCATCCAGCCATCCATTCATCCATACATACATACATACATCCACCCACCCACCCATCCATTCAGTTAAAGCCCTAACCAACAATGTGACTATATTTGCAGACAAGCCTCGAAGGAGATAATTGCAGTTAAATGAGGTCATGAGGGTGGGCTCCAACCTAACAGGACTGGGGTCCTTTTAAGAAGAGGAAGCCACACCGGGGAAATCAGGACACAGCAAGAAGGCAGCCACATACATGCAGGTCAAGGAGTGAGGCCACAGGAGAAATTCACCCAGCCAGCACTGGACACCTGGTCTCTAAAACTGTGAGAAAAATGATCTTGTTGTTTAAGTGACTCGATTTGTGGTAGATTTTTTTTTATGACAGATACCCCTAAAAGACTAATATACTGCCATTCCCTGGCAGACATAAGTGGGTCTAAATCCAATCTCAGCCTCTTGCTAATGGAGTGACTTGAGGAAAAATATTAAGCTACTTTGGGCCCTCATTCCCTCATCTATGAACAGAGATGATGTCATTGTCTACTCCATATCATTATTTTAGATATTTGGAGAATTAAATAAGAGAGTGTACTTAAAGATCTTATCCCAATGTCAGGCACACAGGAAGCCCTTGACAAGCACTAATTTGAATTATAATTCTTGTGAGTCTGAATCAATAATACAACCGGAGACTCTTCATCCCCCCCTCAATCCTCTAGAACTTTTCTGAAAGATTTTGCTCTGTTAAGATGATTTAGTATCCACATTTCATTTTCTAAACCAAGACTTTTTTTCATTTGTTTGTTGTTGTTGTTTGCTTGTTTGTTTTTAAAGAAAGTGAAGATCAATGAAGGACTTGCTGCTCTGGCTTCTTGATCTTTTATTCAACTTTACCCAAAGCGGATTCCCAAGCAGGCTGTGAGCGATCTGCCCACTACCTGAGGTCCCTTCCAAGCTTTGGGATGTGAATGTTCTCCCTGCTTTCTTTGTATTTATTCTCCCCTGGAAATAAAGTCATCCCTCCCTCTGAAAGAAGGTCAATGCATCTGGAGTGGGGAGGATCTGCTGCAAAGAGTTTGAGATGAGAAAAGAGATGAAAGCAACTTACAGAATCAGACATCAGCAGATCACAAGACATCATTAGAGACAACAAAGCCCCTAGCAGGCTTCAGAAAAGGAGATATTTTTAAACATCTTGGGGTTTCAAAACTCAACCCTATGTGGGGGCTGCTTGGCAGACCCCAGCCTCACAGAAGCATGGATGCCACACGAAGGAACAGCACCCCCCATGCCTGCTGCCTGTGCCAAGGAAGGGGCATGGTTCACCCTGCCCCCAAGATGAAGGAGTCTGCACCTCATCTGAACAATTCCAAGGTGAATGTTTTCACCTCTAACAAGGAGAAAAGAGTGAGAAACCATCGTTGCCTTCTGCTGGCATCTGAAAACAGCTATTTTCTGTCCAAGCACTGGACTAAGGAGAGAATCAATAAAGAAGCCAAAACAAAGAGTCAGCATCAGTCTCAAAGGAGGACTTTCTGGTGGGGAAGTCATTCCACACTAGAAGTTGGGGGAGGCGGAGGGGCTGTTCATCACATCCACTTGGCTTGGAGACAACAGCTGGGTCACATAGGAAACAAATACATCCACTGTGGACATTTTTTGTTGTTCAGAAATATCAAAATTATTTCCCTTACAAAGACATTGCTTTGATTTATCTCAAAAAGTGATATGTCAAGCAGATTACACTCATTTTCTCATTTCATCATAATAGCCAATGAGGTAGAATGCAAAGTGTAGTGGAAAGAACAGACATCCAGTTAAACCCCTCTGGGCTTAAATTCTGGTTTTACTCCTAAGTCTCACTCTTCTCACCGAATTGGGGGTAATGACATGCCTAGAACAGAAGTATTGCGAGCTGGACCATACTGCATATAAAAATGCCCGACAAATTGTGAGTCCCAATATTTAAGGAGCTCATTATATTACTGTTATTGTTTTCATGACCATAGAAAAGATTTAGAAATAGGCAGAGAAATGAAGTCACCCTCATGAGGTCACTAATTCAGTAAGTGGCGACCCCAGGCATGCCAGAAGCTGCCAAGCATCTATTGTGGATTACTCAGTCTCTCTTTCAGTTAACAGAGCCCATTATCAAGACTTACTCAGAGAGGCAATGTGCCCAGCCAAAAGATTATCTTCATATTCTAGTGACAGAAAGCCATGAAATGCAAACCAAAGATTTTAAATGTGGCACACAGAAAATCTCCTTAAGAGAAGGACAGACAGTGGACAATGTACCAGTTGGGATTGCAGATGTGATGGCTGCTGGAGCTCCTCCTTCAGCCATCACAACTGCAATCCCAACTGGTGCATTGTGCACTGTCTGTCCTTCTCTTAAGGAGATTTTCTGTGCGCCACATTTAAAATCTTTGGTTTGCATTTCATGGCTTTCTGTCACTAGAATATGAAGATAATCTTTTGGCTGGGCACATTGCCTCTCTGAGTAAGTCTTGATAATGGGCTCTGTTAACTGAAAGAGAGACTGAGTAATCCACAATAGATGCTTGGCAGCTTCTGGCATGCCTGGGGTCGCCACTTACTGAATTAGTGACCTTCATAAAGTCCAATGTGCCCACGATTGAACTCATTTTGTGTGAAGGAATAATCTTTCCATTTGAAATACAGTAATTTCTGGTTTCTGTTATTAGCAACTAAATACAATTCCTAAATCCTCTATTAGGTCTACAACCAGGGAAAGCAGGTAGAGTGACCTGCTAACTCTGCATCCTGGGGGCCTATTCCAGCAAATGTGGATGGTTAATTATCCTAAAAAGCATAATTGCTCTGAGAAGAGTACTCTCAAAACATGTTGTTGTTGTTTTTTTTTTAATTCCTCTTATAAAAGGAGCACTTTTCCCCACTGAACAGGAAAATAAATGTAGTGGTAGAATCCAGTTCCAGAGATACTGCTGAGAACCTTCATGCAAAGTAACACAGAGGAAATGAAGGTAAGGCCAGGTTCCAACTCTGGGCTCCTACATTCCGGTTGCAGTTACTTATTCATTCATGGATGGTTGTGGTCATACCTCCATTCATTCAAGGATGCTTATAACCTGGTTGTAGTAACTCACTCCTTCATTCATAGATCCTATGGTCTGGTTCCAGTTACTCACTCATTCATTCATGGATTCCTACAGGCCATTTGAGTTCATTCATTCAGTCAGTAAAGATTCTTAAGTTCCTTCTAAATACCAGGCATAGGGATAACAAAAATTAAACATTCCTGCTCTCCGGAGCTTCCACTGTATTTGAAGGAGAGACATACAGCAGGCACATGAATAAACCAACAACATAACTTCACTCAGATCCTTCAAATAAAGTTCTCTATACTGGGCAGAGGGAAGCTCTATCCAAAGAGGCGTCATTTGGACTGAAAACTGTCTACCAAGAAACAGCTGGGCACTCAGACAGAAAACAGAAAAAACAGCAAACAGAATGGCATGAGCCAGAATTCTAGTATGAGACATACGATTCTAGTATGAGACAGAAACTCCAAGGGAGTGTATGGCACAAGAGTGCGAAGAATAAGAGTGGTCAGAGGAAAGGAAGCATTCACTTATCTGATCTTGCAGACATTACCCCACATCATGGGGATTCTACTATAAATGCAGTGAGTGAAATGGGACACTGCTGGAAGACGAAAGCAGGAAGTAAGATCTGACTTATGTTTTTAGAACACTCCCATGGCTGACACAGAGACCACAGGGAGCCCACTAGGTAGCCCAATGCTGGAAGCCAGATGAGAACCAGAAGCTGGGACTGTGGGCTTGGAGGACAAAAGGGAGATCTAGGGCCAACCTCAGAGGTGTTTTGGATTTAGCTGATGAACACCTCAATAAATCAAGGGGCATCATATAATGAGATGCCCCCCTTTTTTTGTTTCGCAATGCATATGAAAGTTGTTTCCATACTATAGTCTATTTAGTGTGCAATATATCATTATATCTAAAATAATGTAACAGCCTTGATTAAAAACTACTTTGTTGCTAAAAAATGCTGCAGACAGGAAGTGCGTACAGACTTCAGGAAAGATGGCGCCCACAGACATGCTCCTAATGGTGTCCCCACAAACCTTCCATTTGTAAAAACACAATAATAGGAAACACAGTAAAGCCCTGCCTGTCTTTGATAGCAGTCACTTGACTTGCTAATGGAATGCACTTTGTACCAGCAATAGGACTCACTTTTTCCATAGAGCTTCCTTTAAAACTCACTGTTCTGGGGCCTCCCCGGTGGCGCAGCGGTTAAGCGCTGGGCTGTGGAGCTGCCGGCCGTGAGCGATGCCGGTTCGATGCCCAGCCGGGGAGAATCCCACATGGTGCGGCAGACCTCTCCTGCCTCGCCCGCTGCTCCCCTCAGCAGTGTATTTCTGATCTGCCTGTTCTGCTCCCCACTCTGTTCTGGTGAACCCTCTCGCCGCCCCATGCCTCTGGCCTGTACCCCAGCTTGCATGTATAAATAAAAAATAAATCTTTAAAAAAAAAATACCACTCTACAAAATAATACCCTCTGTGTACCTTTATATGTATATAAACAGGTACAGTCTGGCACCACTCACACATTTCTAGAAACTTAACCATCCTCCTGCTTTCTCTACGATTTCACCTTAAAACACTAGCACCATGTTAATGCAAAGTCCTGAGCACAAGTTCTAACCCAAAGTCCCCTTAGACCAAGCAGTTGTTTTCCAATTAAAATGCTAAAATGAATCAACTCAAGAACACCATCAAGAAAGTGCCAGGCAATGTGCTATTTAGCCATAGACTCACTAATCACACCTTATCCCTTTTCGTGTCTGGACATCTAGTTCACTGGAGCCAGGAAATGAAGTCATAGCTTGGGAAACTTTCTCTGGCTGTTTACTCTGCTAGTGAACTACTCACTCTCCAGCCTGGAGGAGGCGGGCTTTCCTTCTCTGCTCATCATTACCTTCCTCCCCCTCTTTCACAGAAATTCATTAATCATCCAGCATGGCAGAGAATGGAATCATCTGGACTACAGGTCTCGGCGCTACAGAGATCAAACTCTGACACAGGCATGCACTGATGAAATACCCATCGGCTCCCGAGGCCAGCTTGGAGCTGTGCCTGGCACGTTAGTGATGATGAGGCAACTAAGGAAGAAGCTTCCTTTGGCTGTGTGGTGACCATGAACCTGAGCCAGGCTAGTTCTTTTCCTGTGTGTGGTCTCACGGGTCTAATCTCTGCACGCAAGTATAAAGAAGGTACTGAACTCCAAGTTTTAGACAAGGAAACCAGAGGCAGACATGAGGGGTGGGAAGAAGGGCAGAGAGGGTCTCAACTGCGTAACGGTGAAAGCGCTAGAACTTTGGTGGTGGGTATGGGGTGGAGTATACATTTCCTGAGATGGAAATTGCACCCCTGAAGCTTAGCTAGTATTAGAAACCAAGGTAAATCAATTAATCACTTTTAAAAAGAAACTGAGGCCTAATGAATTCAGGCATTTCAAGACCACAATCTGTACCCAGGAAATCACTGCGCTGAAAACCAAGATCCTAAGGACTCAAAGCTTAATCTTTGGTGCATGCCCGTCCCTGGGCTGCCCTTGCTCTGCTGGGGTAGCAGAGAGTGGCCATAGGGGTTTGAAGATGAGGCTTCAAGTCTCACTCACCCGCTCAGCAGTTCAGGGATTAGGGACTAAATAAGGGACTTCTCCAGGACGGCAGCTTCATCACTCTTATTCTTAGCACGGGGTGGGGTTGTGTAAACCATAAGCTTGTGAAATAGCATTATAAATTTAAAAAATGAAATTCAAACAAGTTACCTAATTGTACATAACATCAATAAAACAGAAGATACACCTAAGTTACTTTCCCTACAAGCACCTTGCCTCTTTGGAATAAGTAGTTTTCCAAGTATTTAATAATGGAAAGGTGTTGATAGAAGATCTGATGATGATTTCATTCATCAATAACTGCTGCTCTTACCCAGCACAAGCATAATGACAATAAGAGTATATTGTGTGTATTAAATGCTTAGTTCTTTGCCAGATTGTTTTAAGTTTTCATTCATTCATTCTCAAAAAAAAAAAAAAAGAGGCCTGGGGAATAGCTGTTACTGCAGTCCCCATTTTAGAGATGAGGAAAAGGGCACGGGGTGAAGTACCTCATCTAGTGAAATGTTACATGAATCCCAAGACCCTACTCACCTCTCCTCATATTTACTACGCAAGATTACAGTCCATACTGAAGATCAATTCTCAAATACTCTATTATTCTTTTTATAGAGAGCTATCATTTCTTGAAGAGGGGACGCTTAACTCCAGTCAGTGTCAAAATACTTCCAGGCAAGGTGAGCTTCAGAGGAAACAGTCAAGATTAAAAGTCTGGTGGCGGCATATCACTGGCCTGCATGGCAGCTTAAGCTCTCCCTAAGAAGACTTCCCATCAGGTCCCAGTGACTCATGACAGGCTAATGGCTTCCCTCCCCTAAGAATTCCCCTCTTTCAGCCTGCTACAGCTGTCCTCGTGTAGGAATCTGGGATTGGGATAGGAAGATCAAATATGAATTTGCAGCTCAAGAGTCTGAACTCCCAGGAGGAGAGAGTTACACGAAGGCAAGCTAGTGATAATGACACCATAAGGAACCAATGGCAAGGATTCGCTTCTCCACTGTCCTAACTCCAGGGTTCACGGCCACGGCTGCTCACAGTGTTTGATTTGCACAGCAGTCGAGGATAGGCAGATCATTACCATAAATTGTTCTGCCTCTCCTCTGCCCCCCTCCAGTCTATCCAGAGTCCTGGGCTGACATGCATTGTACACCATCCTCTGACAGGTGTACATTAACTCATAGACTGATTACCCAACTTTGGAAGAAGAGACAGAAGACCCAGAGCTTAGAAGAAATGGCTCCTCATAGTCACTTAGTAGGACCTCAGTGGGAAAAGACAGGATACAGGAACCAGGAGGTCTCCATACCTTCTCAAGATGCAATGTGCGGCAAGTTTGACGTACGGATCAATTAATATTCTGTCATAATCTATTATGTGCTAATCCCCAGGCTGGATGCTTTCCTATCTGTTACCAGAATAGATGTGCACTGCTCAGAAGAGAAAATAAAAATATCAATGTATATTCAAGTGACACAGACTTAATATTTAAACTTACTGCAAGTTGAGAAGAAACACTTCAGAATTCATCATCCATCTCTCATTCAGAGCTAGGGATTACCCAGACAACTGCCTATAGATTTTTCTTTTGTTCCATCATTTACTCCAGTTCTATATTTCTCAAACCTCACTGGGCAAAATAATCATCATCCTGGGTTATAGACACTAAATCTTATTTACTTTACTTCATGGTCAATTTCAGGACATTTCAAGGGTATTTGCCAAGCCTCTGTGTAAACCTGAGCAGGTTGAACCGGCAAGAACAGGTCGGGCTGAAGGGGAAGGGAGCTGAAACCCAGGCTGTCTGGCTGAATCAGCAGGGGAAGTGTCTTTTTGCAACTCATGTCTCAGAAGGGGCAGCTCCTTAGGGAGCTGACTTTAGAACTTAACAGTCCGATCTAAGCCCTCAATTACTTCATTTTTTCATCTCTGGAATGTGTGCTTCATATGTTCAGGGGCTCTACTAAATCATTTCTGTATTCCCAGAATCTTGTTCAGAGCCTGGAATATAATAGATGTGCAGTCAAGGATGGTTAATCTAGGATGACCTCTAAGAAAAACTGAGAAAATAAATGAATGATGCTTAGTCAACATCCAGTGATAGAATTAATTCAAGTTGTATGTCAGGCGTGTGTGTGGGCGGGGAGTCACCACGTCATCCTCACACAGCTGAATAAGTGCATGTATTTATTTCATACATTTAATTAATATGAATATATGCAATAGAATTAATATCATAATATGATCCTTTTATTGGAGGTATTTAACAATAAATACTATCCCTTGCCATTATACATTCTTTTGAGGCATAATATTTTTTATGTTCTGTAAAATAAATACCCCAGCCTATCAAAGTCTCATCCTATGTGGAGAAAAAGGAACGCTCCTACACTGTTGGTGGGACTGCAAACCTCTATGGAAAGCTGTATGGTGGTTTCTCAAACAGCTAAAAATGGAGCTTCCATATGATGCAGTAATTCCACTCCTAGGAATATACCCAAAGAACACAAAAACATTAACCCAAAGGTCACATGCACACCTATGTTTATGCAGCACTATTTACAATAGCTAAAACATGGTAACAACCCAAATGCCCAAAAATTGATGACTGGATCAAGAAAATGTGGTACATGTATACAATGGAGTACTATTCAGCAATCAAAAATGATAAACGCAATTCTCAGCAACATGGATGGAGCTAGAAGGGATCATGCTCAGTGAAATAAACCAGAGGAAAAAGAAAAATTATCAAATGGTATCACTTACAGGAAGACTATACGAGAGCCAAACGAGAAATCAGAAGAAGAAAATAGCACACAAAACAAAAGCAAAAACTAGCAGGCAACCACAAATAAGAGACATTCTACAGGGGAGGGGGTGGAAGAGAGACCAAAATAGAGGAGAAAAGAGCACAAGGGACTATGGTGATGGGTTCACAGGTGAATTGGTGGTGGGAAATCTACAGGGATACACAATAATGTAAAGGATATAAATTAAAATATATATTAAAATATAATTAAATAAAATATATATTAAATTAAATAAATATATATTATATATATTTTATATATATTATATAATACTATATTATATTATATTATCATATTATATATAATATATAAATACATATATAAATATATGTATTTATATATTTATTTAATATATTTTATTTAATTATATAAATATATGAATTTATATATTTTATAATATTTATATTTATATAAATATTTATATATTTATTTATATTTATATGTGTGTGTGTGTGTGTGTGTGTGTGTGTGTGTATATATATATAAATAAAACAAAGTTTCATCCTAATGCGTTAAAGCTTTCTTCCATGGCTGGACAATTCGACTCTGTTACTGTTAAAAATAACTTTCAATAACTATTCATACACATAAACTTTAACCTTAATCCTTGACAATTAAGAATAAATCCCTAGATGTGGGGAAGAGGAGGAGGGGGTCAAAGAAAATGAGCTTCTGAAGACTCAAGATATACATTTCTTTTCTTAAAATTTACCTTGTATGATGTTTTCTGCCTAACAGGGATAGGTTGAGGTTTCAGATATGTGCTGGGTAATTGATTCAGAGTCGTTTTATTGTTTTTTCTGGGTTTGGCTTTAGAATGATATTCTGATTATGCTCATTCCTGGTGCCGCTGGAGGGAAAGAGTCCTCAGGCCCTCGTCGTGGGCCTGAGCTCAGTGTGTACTTGCACCACCCTGGTCCGATGGGGCCGTGTGCGCAACAGCCCTTTGGTCCATGATGTCTAGTGCTAAGAATAAAGCTGGTAGCTGGTCTGCTGCAGCCCGAGTCTGTGTGTGGTCACAGCTGCGGTCCTGGCCACTCAATCAGCTGCCTTTCAGCAGAGGAAATGCCCAAGGCGTAGGTACCTGGACCATGAACGCTGAGGCCACTCGGGCTCTACCTTTATTTGTATGGAGTTTTAGGGCACAATACACATCCACGTGCATGGTCTGAATTGACCAACAGCCACTTTATATACTAAACATTTGACCTTTCTTTCCAACCTTGTCTGCCAGCAATGACTCCAAGAGCCAAATTCAAAGAAAACAAGCCACGGCGACTTTGGAAGGGATTCTGTGGGAACTGGCAAAAGACGAGTTACTGACAACAGCTTGTCATTTCCAGGAGCAGTGATGGGAAGCGCATCAAGGAGACCGGCTCCTGAGCACGTCACCAGGGACAGCAAAGTCAGCTGGCATGGCTCAACTCAGCCACGACACCAGAACATTCTGTCTGGCTCAAAATCCAACCAAATGCACAAACCCGCAATTCCCCCCAAGTAAGATCTATGCGGGCTCCAGCTGTATGACTGTGATCAAAGGGTATGGAAAGGACTTCACTGTCTTGATTCCTGAGCAGAATGTGGGGTCACAGAGTATCAGTGGCTCATTTACTTCCTCTCAAAACTCTTCTACCTATTTCCTATGGAGACAGAGATCTGTAGGCTTTGCACGGACAGAATCCACTTCAACAGACATTTCTCACCACAGAGCCTTGAGCAAAAGTGTGGTGAGGTGGCTAGAACCCTTCCTACATCCAAATCCTGGCTCTGCTGTGGCTTTAAGGAAGGCATGAGGTCTGGATGGCTCAGCAGCCTCATCTGTGAAGGGGGGATGGCAACAGTGCCCAATTTGTAGGGTTGTTGAGAGAAGGGAGTGACTGAATACATGGGACAGTACACAGGGTGCTATATTATTATTATTATTATTATTATTATTATTATTATTATTAATTACTTATCATTATTTGACTCTCCCATCACTAGTCACTTTTCACAGGACATACTTCTCCTCCAGTGTCAAAAGGAGAGTAGTTAATCTAATTAAACCCTGCTGAAATCACAATAGCCAACTCATTTGATACATTACCCCTGGGTTATTTCCATTTGGGAAGAGAACTACAAAATATTGAAAAGATTTAGTCCAAATAAATTAAACTGCAAAGAAGGAATTCAGGAATGGATAGATGGATGGACACACAGGTATCAGACAGATGGATGGATTGTTGGGTGAGTGGGTGGGTAGCTGACTGAGTGGATGGATGGATGGAAAAGGAGGGAGGCAGGAAGGGAGAGAGAGAGTGAGGAGGGATGGTAAGGAGGGAAGGAGGGAGAGAGGGAGTATGGGTAGGCATTTTAAGAAAAATAAGTATCAAAGGTTTTTCAATGTGCACTTCTGAATTTAGACTGTTCAAACTGAAAGACAGAGTCTATATTTGGGAAAGATGATCCCCAGAGAGATGGAAATGCCCCAAATAAGCCAGTCTGTTGTAACTACCATCTCATGCATGACTCACAGTCTAGTTCTCTTTCTACTATATTATGTATTTTCTCACATCTACAGATAATTTACAGAATATACCTGAAAAATTGTGTAAAGACAGAAGTAGTAAAAGAAAAATTCACTACCTCTTTAAAAATACACAGGAAGGCCTCCTTGGTGGCGCCATAGGTTAAGTCTCAGCCTATGAAGCTAGCTGCATCCACTACAGCACGGGTTCAATCACTCACCAGGGAGATTCCCACATGGCGCAGCAGACCTCTCCTGCCTTGCACGCTGCTCCCCTCAGCAGTGTACTTCAGTCAATCTGCTTATTCTGCTCCCCACTCTGTCTCTGGTGAATCCTCTCACCCCCCACACCTCTGGTCAACACCCCTGTTCTTGTATGCATAAATAATAAATAAATCTTTAAAAATAATACACGGGAAGTTATATAAAGGCAGTTTTGATCTTGACCTCCTCCTCCTCAAATGTCTCCACTCCCAAAGCAAGAAGCATAGAAACCCAAGCCATGCCTGTCGCTCCACACTTCTGTGACTGTTCCATCCTTGTCCCTGTCACCTGAGCAATGTCCACCCAAACCTGAACTCTGTCCATTCCTTTAATCTCGTCATCTCACACTCCTGGCCATAACCTGCACCAACTCCAATCTGCCTGTAGAATCCTGTTAATAGTGTGAGAGAATACTTTCCCCCGATCCATGAAAGTATTTCTCTTACTCTTCTGTAAATAAAATTTAACTCCTCCATTTAAAGAATGTTCTGTTGTTATCTGGACATGGATCTCATTCCCTGCCATATGGAAAGCATGTTCAGGACTAAATCATAACCTGGCGCACTTTTGTATCTCTCCCAGGGATCAACACGTTCTCTTTAGGAAGTGTTTTCTGAATTGAAGAAGGAAAAATGTAGTTGGCACGCCTGATTCTTCATAAAATTGACCTTGAAACTTTAAGTGTTTCTAGTCTACAACCTCTCTACTTTACTCTAACTTACAGTTTTAATGTCAGCCGTGGGTTATTTTTTTAATTCTGTGTGTCTCTTACTGTTAAATCATATCACTGCTCATTCTCGTAAGAGTTCAAGCAGCCGGGATGAAGTTCAAGAAAGTGACGCACTCACTGTCATTTCCCTGAGGTGTGGCAGGGGCCACACTTATCTACATTTATGTATTACAACAAGCTCAGGTTTTATATGTAAGAAGAACAAACTATCTTCTATTTTGCTCTTGAGCTAATAATTTTCTTTTGTCCTACATCAAATCTCCTGTCTTTCAAGTGATTATTATATTTGGGAAAGAAGAGCTCATTAAGTAATAAGCCAAAGAGTAGGAATCCATGATGTACATCAGAATACGTATAAGCAGCAAACAAATTAAGAAAACTATCACCTTCACAAGGAAGGGAAAAATTCCTAATTAAATCAATCTTTAAAGTGTCCCATTAATCCTATAATATCATCAACCACATTTCTAAAGATTAAACCCATTGTTGGCATAGATGTGCGAAAAGCAGCCCCCACCCACAATGCTAGTGAGGCAGCAGAGCTGGCAGGATCCTTCTAAAATCAGGATGGCAAAAACAGCAAGAACCAGAAAAAGGTTCTTATCCTTAGATCCAATAAATCTATTTTGGCGAATATGTGTTCTAAATATAACTGAATGAAAAGAAAGCTAGTATATATGCAGCAGTATTTATTGCAGCATTACTAAGAATAAAATAAAACCGGGAAGCAATCTAAATATGCAACAACAAGGCAATGATTTAGTAAATTGTAGTAAATCAACAAGATGGAATTTTACAGTGTCAAAATTATTGTAACTATAGAAAAATGAAGAAAATGTTTATGATGTATGTTAAATGAGAAATGCAAAATACAAAATGCTATATGCACTATGGTCACAACGTAAAATATGAAAATATATACATGGCATGAGGATTTGGAGAGCCATATATAGCATGAAAATAGTTGTACAGTAATGTGTTCAGGCATTGTGCTGATAAAGAAAGTACTTTTTAAATGTCAAACACCCTCAAAACTTCTTAAAGATGACTAATTTGTACTATCCAAGCTACTTTTACATCAGTCATTTGCTCACAAATCCACAGAATTTTTCCTTGTTTTTCCACCATTACCTTATAAGCTGGATTCCTGTGCTTTTTGAGACTACTCTGACTTACTCATTCCATCAAAAGGAAATCACCATCCTGCCTGCAGACCCATAAACTCTAGCTTTGCAACATTTTACTCAGAACTCATCTCTTAGGAAGAGTCCTTCAGTGATGCTTACAGACTCCCTATTTTGAATTAGTGAACTAACTGATAAACATTCTTCAATTATCAGATCGCGTGTGTTTATCTTTCTGAACAGATTTCAAGTTCGCACAGGGGAGACCAAATCTTCTATTTTCTTTCACTCAGTCCAGATGAGTCTGACATAGAGGTTTTCATGCAGGAATACTCAGAAAATTTGCCACTGGATCGAACCCTAAGTTTTACAAGTTTAAAATATCTCATCATTAGGGGCCTTCCCGGTGGCACAGTGGTTAGGCTGTCTGCAATGGCAACAGCAATGTGAGTTCAATGCCCGGCCAGGGAGATTCCCACAAGGCGCGGCAGACCTCTCTTGCCTGGACTGCTGCTTCCCTCAGCAGTGTGCTTCAGTCAATCTGCCTGTTCTGCTCCCCACTCTGTCTCTGGTGAACACTTTCGTCGCCCCATGATTCTAGTCTGTACCCCAGCCTGTATGCATAAAAAAATAAAAATCTTTTAAAAAAATACCCCTTTAAAATATCTAATCAGTTTGTTTATAATAACAATTTTCCAGTGCACTAAATCTGTCTCCATTTGGCATGCCAGATTTGGCTTCTCAGTCTTGATATTTCTCCACCAATGTTTGTTAATAACTCACAGGCCTGTGATGACTAAAGTAATGGCTCAAGTTAATTTTTGCTCTGCATTGTGGATATGCTTTTGTACATTGTCCAGCTCACATTCTAGAAGGATCCTTTGGGTCCTAACTTCATGCTGAAAGAAAAGTGTGTCCCAATTGCAAAATGTTCTTAATGAGCTATCTCAAAGAATGAAAAAAAATGGGCAAAAATTGGTAAGGAGCAATGTAAAGGTGAAGAAAGCAAGGAAGCCTGACTAAAATATGATTGGAGATAGCGGAAAATAATGCAGATGTTTTAAATAAATAACTGTGATTTAGATAAAGAACTTACAGTCAGAGCACTAACACAAAATTAAGGCTCAATGAAGCAAATCATAATAGCAGTTTCTATGACTTGGGCTAAAGTTATTAAATCAGGTGGTAAAATATTTGCTCCATATCAAAAAGCATTAAACATACACTCACATAGCAAAAGAAATAACAGTTATTGGTTTTACTCTCTGGGAAAATGCCCATTGAGCAGAACTCCTTGGATATTTTACTTTCTTAAAATGAAGATTTACAAACAAAATCATTTTGTTTTGAACTTCACTGAAACTCAGCAGTAGCAGTAATTGTTTTTACCACTTCAGTAATACAGTGAATAGGGTTTAGTTTGTGGTTGATGACTTGATACCAGATTTAAAAAACTATTGCTAGTCCCAGCACCTTCCTGGATCCATCTAAACTGGAGTGTCCCTTCTAAGTTTACATGCATTTTCAATTACTGCACTTACCACCTTCTATTTATTCATTCTATTACCCAAGAATTGTGTCCTGGGTGTCATTTACAAGCTAGGCAGTATGTTTTCGTTACATGATGAATGATTCATCTCTGTCCCTATTCCATGAAGCTTAGAGTCTACAATGGAAAATAGAAATTAAGCCACAATTATGAAATATAATAATCACATTGCTGATAAATGCTCTGTAGGGGAAACACAGGGGGTGATGTGAATACACAGCATGAGGTAAAAATAAACTCTGGAGGCCAAAGAAGGCATCCTTGGGGAAATGGCAGATTCAGGTGAACAATGAAGGATGAGAGGGGCTAGCAAGACAAATGGCAGACAGAAGGACATTCCCAGAAGCAGAAACAGCAAAAGAGAGAATTCTGAGATGGCAAAGACCTTATCACGAGTAAGAGGCTGTTGGAACAAAAGCAGTATGGTTGACAAGTCCAATGCAAAGAGAGTAGAGCAAGACAAGGCTGGAAACTTCACAGTAGGCTAAAATCCATGGAATCTGAGGCCAGGTGAAGAACTGTAATTTATCTCATGAACAATGTCCCCCACATGTGACGGTGAATGTTCCTGTTCCCTAAACCTGGAGCCCCAATATCTTAGGGAACACCTGACACAGAGTGGTTGTGCCTTGCTTGTTGAATGACTGAAAGAATGTATGAGTTATCTTTTGTCTCTCCATCAGAACAATAAAGAGATTCTGAGTGAATGACGACTCTGATATAATAGGGAAAGGAAAGGGAAAATTCCAGTTACTATCATCTTTTAATGACATTTAAAAATACAGATATTGTGACAGATGTCCAGAGCAATCCATTTGAAGGCTACCAGACATGTGAAGTGCTCCAGAACCAAGGTTAAGTATGACCAGACCCAAGGAAGATGCCCTGGAAACTATCAACTCACAAGTAAATGTTCTGAGGTTACAGAGTTGACCACTAACCCTCTGCAGAATGTCAAGCCAGGTGCCAGGTAAGCAACACAGAACCCATGTAGAAGAAAAGTGCTGTCCCCAAGAGCGACCTCAGGATGAGATGTAATTGATGGAATTTAGGGCTTTGATTAGAATCTGCTCACAAGGTGACTTTCTGATCTGGGGGTGCTTTGTTTTTATCCTCTAGCCAGCCCTTTGCTCTTGGTTGAATTTGGGCATACACATACTTTCCTTTTCAAGCATGCAAACAAAAGTATCTTGCCATTTCAAACACAATGCCCTCTCCATGCAGTCCACAGGACAGTTTGCCTTCCTTTATGAAACAAGCTTTGATCATCCCCCTGCCCTGTTCACTATTGCCTGCAGAATAAAATCAAAACTGCCAGACTGCCACAGAATATAACACATCTCCAGCCTGCCCAACCTGTGTGTCTAACATCCTCTCACTCCCCTCCACATGATCCCTGGGATCAGCCATTGCTTTTCTCATCATATGCAAAGACAAAGACAAGCAGGTCCAGGTCTTCGCAGACACCACACCTGGCTGGGCGTGAGAAGCAGTAGTGCAGCAGTCACGGCGACGTCTGAGTATGTAAGAACAAATGTGGGCAAATTACTCAAGGGTCTCGATGGGGACAAGCCGAGAAGCTGGCCACCCTGGAGCACTCTGCGGAGATGTAGGCCACGGAGAACGCCCATGAGCTGGAAGGCAGCCTGGCTACCACAAAGCTATCAGTTCAACCCCGCCTTCTTTCAGCCCATGGTCACCACCTAGGTCCGCTAAATGCCCTCACCAACCTGTCCCTCATTTCACGCTCTTCAAGCACATGACCACAGCTTGTCAAGAAGAATAGCCCATCCAAAAAATTTTGTACTTTGGAGACCAGCTGGACACCTGCCACTTTCAGCCTTCTGACAAGCCCTGGATGAAAACATGAACCTCTCCGAAGGTATAACTGGCTTTGAAGACTCAGCTCGAAAATGTATCTGCCATGTCATGGCCATAACTTATCAGCACACCAATCGCTGGCTACCGGCAGAGATGCTTGGAGACCTGACAGCCACCAGCTGAAGGTGCAGATGACCCAGTGCAGCTGGAGCCTGGGGACTCAGGCTAGATCTTCAGCTGGAGCCGAGGAGAAAGCAGTCAGTCCAAGAACATGTTTGAGAAGATCAACTTTGAAAGTGCATCCAGCATCATGGCTTCCTCCCAGTGACTGAAGATATTGAATAAGGATTTGATGACTTAGGGGAAAAAAGACAACCAATTCCATATGTTCTTTTACTTTGCTTTCCTTCCCTCTTCTTCCTTTCTTCTATTTCTTTAGTTTCTCTTCCCTTTCCTTTTCCTTCCCTCCTTCTCTTCCTGCCATCCTTCCTTCCCTCCCTCTTTTCTTCCTTCCTTTTTCACTTTTCCTTGTCTTCCTTTCTTTTCCCTTCCCTTTCTTTCCACTCCCCTTCCCTCTCTCCCTCCCTTCCTTCCTTCCTTCCTCCCTCCCTCCCTCCCTCCAGCCCTTCCTTCCTTCCTTCCTCTCTCCCCTCATTCATTTATTCTTCCATCAGTTACTCTACAACTAAAATCAAGATGCCTACAGACAAGAAGCATGGGAATCTAAAGTGAATATTCCAGGTCTTCTACTGAAACATTACTTTCTTACACAAGGTACAGTTATGGGGCTGACTGGTTTGTTCCTTGCATCCGCATACAGCCAACACCTCTAAAACAAGTGTAAGAGCACACCAAGGTTATTATGATTTTTTAACTTTATTAAAGATGTGCATTTTCAAGCGTGCATCCAAATATTGTGTTGAGATGGTATGGTGGGACCAGGAAACCTGCATTTATAATTAGGTCATACCTGGTTCTGACTTAAATAGTCCAAAGATGATATTTAGAGAAACACTGGTCAGGGTGTTCCCATGTATCAAGTAGAGGACTCTGCTAATTAATTCAATTTCCCTGTTGCCTCTGTGACATGCTGCAGGCAGAATTTAGCTGCCTGCCTGGTATTAGTGACCAGAATTTTTTTGAGGAAATTAAATGACAATAACTTTAGAGTATAAATATATGGTGGCTTGTTTGGTTTTTCACAGTCTGAAGATGCTTGAACCCAGCTTAACACCTTCAATAATTACCATGTGAGGACAGTCTGACATAGAAGCAGAATGCTGAATATCTGACCACGGATTAGTACCTCTGATTGGCCCAATGTATTCTCAAAGGAGCAAGGATGTCTCTTCATGAAAACCCAAGTTTATCCCACAAATAATTTAAGTGTCTACCAATGTCCAGGTTTGAACCTGGGTGCTATCTTTAACACCCCAATTTTGTTTTAGCTCTGTGAAATAGATATCCTCTCCTGTACTTCCACAACTGATTATACATCCCACATCAACTAACTGATAACGGAAAAGAGCATTTCTGAAAAGCATAATGATTTATGGGTAGTTCCCTGGGACCTGCAATCTAGCGTTGAATGGAGTTTATCAGTAAAACACAAACCATAAAGGAGAATTACTCAGAGGAAACCTCTGTGCCCCACAAAATTCATGATTGATATTTTTAAGCCAAATCTTTTCATCTACTTCTGACTCAAAGTTTTCAGATACCTACTTTTCATCGAGTGATTGTTTTCCCACAAAGCTTCTTTTGATGTCTTTTAGCAACCTTTAGTTTTTCATTTTATCCTAATTTAGGGAGGTTAATTATAACTACATTGAAGGCTACTAACATGATTGATGCAACCATTCCCAGGAATAGATCAAGGCTATGATGAGATGAGTAAGTATGGTGAAGGACTTAGTGTGACCTTCTTGGAGTATGTACGTTGATTTGTAATGATGCATGCCTGAAACTTATGTTATCATGCTACATTATTCCAATAAAAACTTAAAGAGTTAGGGGCCTCCCTGGTGACAGAGTGGTTAAGCCTGCGCTGTGGAGCGGTCTGCAGTGGTGAAGCGAGTTTGATGCCCCACCAAGGAGATTCCCACATGGCGCGGCTGACCTCTCCTGCCTCGCTGGCTGCTCCCCTCAGCAGTGTATTTCTGTTGCTCTGCCTGTTCTTGCTCCCCACTCTATTTCTGATGAACCCTCTTGCTGCCCCATGCCTCTGGACTGTACCCCAGCTTGTATGCATAAATAAATAAATCTTTAAAAAAAAAAACTTAAAAAAAAATTAAAGAGTTAAGCGTGGGAAAAAATACAATGAGATCTATAATCATTTAAACTGCTCTAAAAACTAGGTTTGACACTTGGGAAAATAACACTGAACTAACATATATAACCTTCTAAAAGCTAAATATCTTACAAAGCTTCTGTTTTATTTTAAAGCAATAAGAAAAAAGTCCAAATTTTAAAAAAGCAAACAGATTTCTGCATATGAATAAAAGAACATTAAGGAAGACCCTCTGACAAGGAAATAAATGAAGAAAAGTACAGAAACCCAAGGTTTAGTGACCTTAGTTAGAGCAACAACATTAATATGTATAATGACTTACTTTATTGGCGATTGTACAATAATAAATTAATACCTCATTATTTTTAGTGAAAATAAAAAAACACAGCATATGCAGTCTTTGCTAATGACATCCAATGAAAGTAATTACCCTGGATAAATTATTGTTAGTACAATAAATGACCAAAATTTCAGCCTATCAGAAAGAAACAGATAAGAAATTTTAGACTAAAAAAGGAGGTTCATTTTCTGCACCCCTTCATTTTACATAAGAGGCAACCAAGCCCAAACATGCTGGGATCACACATTCCAGAAGAGATATGCTTGTAGAGTTATGCTTTCATTTATAAAGTCTCCAGGAATTCAAGATGATGCATCCATGAAATAATCACATATCCATGCATGTTCATGTTCATTCAAAATATGTGGTCATTCCAGCCACATGCAAAAAAATGAAGCTAGATTACTACCTCACACCCTGCACAAAAGTCAACTCAAAATGGATAAAAGACCTGGATGTAAGACCTGAAACCATAAAATGTATAGAAGAAAATATAGGCAAAACTCTACACAACATACATCTCAGCAAAATCTTGAAAGACACATCCCTCAAAGCGAAGGAAGTGAAAGACAAGATAAACAGATGGGATTACATCAAAATAA